>PVJX010014560.1:0-44585 GCA_004027295.1 Dolichotis patagonum | reverse complement strand
CTCGTGTCCTTTCCTCTCTTCTCTTCATTGACGTTCTTCCTTCACTGTTTCCCAAGTCACCTCTAGCCCTGTGGCCAACACTGAAAGAGATGATGGGAAAACTTTGTGACAACTGCTATGTATTATTGCTATAGGCATTTTTGTCATGGCGGCAATGTAGGTGACATTGCCAGAGAGGCTTGGGACAGTGGAAAAAAAAATGATAGGGACAGTGAAAGTAGCTGGAGTGTTACAGGTCCCTGAGAAGATTCTGAATCTTGTGAAAAGGGTGCCCACAGTTACAGTCCTTAGAGGAGAATCCAGAAGAAAGAACTGTGTCCTTTAAAATAGGTAGGGGATATTAGTAGAAAGTAGATGCCAAAATATTAATATTATATTGTAGCCAGGTCCATGAGGACACTGTTAACATTGACATTGGCACTTACTGTCTCCTTCTTAAAATGTTCTTGTATGTTGGCTCTCATGACATGAGACATCTTGTTTTTCTCTAAGTCCAAGGTTTTCATTTCTTTTTCCTATTCTCACTATGCAGCCCTTCTATACCCATTGCCCAATTGCTATCCAAGTTTCATATTATCTCAATTTACAGGCCAATCTTCTCTTCTGATTTCAAGACAGTTACTCATTTCACATTTAGAGTTCACTTTTCCAGAAGCTCTTCAAATTCAGCAAAGCTAAAGCCACATTCATTATCTTCTTCAAACCTGGTCTTGTTTTGTTTTACTTCTGAATGAGTGATATCAATGAAAACCACCGGAGCATTCAGTTATGCAACCCAAATCCTAGGAACTCTCCTTGGAATCATCCGTGTCTCTGTGTCCCTACCTTCCAATGAAATCCAGTCATGCCTGTTTCGTCTTTTTAAAAGTATCAAGACTCTGTCTCCTTTTCTTCTGTACCATCATCACCTGTTTTCAAGCTACTGTCATTGTCTTTCTGAGTACACAGGAATCATAACCCTTTTCTTAACCTTAGCATCGAATTCTGCTTTCGATATCAGTTCCCTACAAAAAAGTTTCAGTGGCTTTGTGTTGCTGTCAAGAAAAACAAACAAAAAAAATACAGTGAAGTCTTTAATATGGGTTATAAGATACATTATGTACCATTTCTACTTTTCCAGTCCAGTTTAAAACATGTTTTTTTTTTGGTCTATATGTACAATTCTCAATCACATCAAGTTTTTTTCCAGTTACTGAGCCTGTGGAAATACTATTGCTTATGCTAAAACATTGCCAGTTCTTCCTCTGGATAATTTTCCATGAATTTTTTAGTTTTTATAGCAACCAATACATCTCTTAAGTAACATTTAAAACAGTAAAATTTTGACATTTATTTGTGTGACTATGACTGTCTTTTAAACTAGTCAATTAAGTTTTTTAGGGCAGAGACTATAAATTCAGTTTAAGGTTAGGCTTAGTATTGACCTTAGGGAAAATTTAACCCTGGTTCTTGTCTAGTTCGGTTTGCAACCAGAATTGTGGAGAGAAAGGAGTTTGTGAACTGAGCCACCACTGTAGATGCATTTTTGATCAAAGTTTTATGAATTCAACACATTATCCGTCCTAGGAACTGCTTAGCATTTATGTTTGTTAGCTGAACGAATACATGGGTGGAAGAAAGTTTTTCTACATGTATAGTTAAAAGAATTTAAAGGTAGGCAAGTATTAAGGAAAAGACTACAGCAAGATGCAGTATTAAAACCAGCCTAGAAGGAACAGAAATTGAGATGGTCACTTCATTTTCGGGTAATCCATTTTATTACTTACATAATGAAGTCACTGATAAAGCCTTCGGAGCAGAAAGCTCTTTTCTGTGATGCTGTGCTGTCCCATCATGTGTAAGCCAGTTAGTGTAGAAACTGGGCACTCAGGCTGGAGCCTTCCCCTGCAGGTTTGATAAGTACAGTTCATGTATGCTAGAGGAGAGAGACATGGATGTGAATGGTTCGGGTTAGCACAATATTCAGAAAATTCACTGCTTCTTGATTCAGGAAACCTTGATGAAAAGCACTGACCACTAGTTCAAGGTTGGTGAAGGCGAATGCTATAGGTCATCCACAACCCTTGTTCAGAAGTACAGCTTCCTTTGCATAATTCTACTCTGCCGCCCCCACCTTCGCCCCCACCCTGTAATCAGGCAACCGTGGGGGATTCTACCAGTATCACCATGGGGGTGCCTCACAGGCAGCTAATTACATGCTTTTACTGGTAGGTTCCCTTTTGGTTCCTCATAAGAAAAGTGTGCAAAAGCTCTAAGACAGCTGTTCTCTCATCAAAATATTTCTTTTCCTTCATCATTTGCTCATTCAGATTTGTAATTCCCAGAGAAGGGCCCTTGCCAGGAAAGTTGCTTCCATTTGAGCTGCTTGGCGTTGAGACGCTTGTCATCATCAGCCGCAGTGTGATTATAGTTTAAAGATGCAAATGAGATTCTGGGGTGAATCAACTGAAGGATAAAATTCATCTGAAAAAGTGATGCTGTATAAAACCCTAATTAGGCAGGTTTCAGTTCAGCTTTTCTTAAGCAGTGAATTTATTGCTACCAAAGAAGGTAGATACTTGGAAAATTCAACAAATATTTATAGAGGTTCCAGTATGTGCCAGACATTATTCGAAATGCAGAGGATGCTTGATAGACACTGATACAAGAAGAATATGTTCTGTGTTGGAATAACTGTCTCCAAAATTGGTGAAAATGGAACTTAGCTTAATGTTAAGGACAAGAGTGAAGCATTTTGGAGAATTGTTCAGGACATTTTAACATAAAATCTCCTCTATGACCATTTTGTGTAGATTCTGTGTGCATGCAATTTTATGGTAATGGAAAGACAACAGGGAAAGAAAAATTAAAATAGACTACATGCAAAAGTGACAGGTTAAGGAAGTTTATCTGCAATGAATTCTGGTCTCAGAGAGGGAGATTTTTTAAACCTGAGTTTTGTGCTTCAGAAAAATCTTTTGTGCTTTTGAATATTTCTTTGTACTTGCTCTCTTTTATAGGATTAAGCGATACATACACTAGTGAGTTAATATAACCTTAATATGGCCTGGCCTGATGAGACATACCTGTAATTCTAGCTACTCAGGAGGCTAAAGCAGGGGAATTGTAAGTTAAGTTTAGGGCCACTCTGGACAGCTTAGTGAGACCTTGTCTCAAAATAAAAAAAAAGGCCTGGAACTATAGGTCAGTGGTGCAGTGCTTGCCTAGCATACATGAGGCCCTGAGTTCAGTCCCCAGCATCACAAAGCAAAAAATGAATATATACATACATATAATTTAGATGTATACATATATATGTGTGTTTATTCATATATCACTGAAGAAAAACATTTCTGTAATCTACTTAGCTTGTATGTATTAATATTTATCAGAGTTATCTAGAGAAACAGAACCAAAAGTAGATACAGATTTATGAGGGGAGCTTTAGTAGGGAAATTGCATAAGTAATTATGAAGACTGAGAAGTCTCTTAACTGGCCATTTACAAGTACCAGTTGGAGGCACTGGAATGTGAGTGCAATGGCTCAGACTCCAAAGACTTGAGAATCCAGAAGTGACTGGTGTAAATCAATCTATTATGTTCCACAGTTATTTTTCTTTTATATTTCTGGGTATTTCACAAGGGATGACTAACAACTTATCAGAGACCAAACCATGGCAACTAGCACATAGCCACAAATATAATTTGCACATAGCCACAAATATAAACCTAGGAAACTGAGAAAAAAAACCTTTTGCAAATGGGAAGGATACCAGGAGATGAAGGGAGGGAGAGAGAGGAAGAATGCATAAGCAGAATGAAGATGTGTAACGTACAAGTATCAACTCTCCCATAATGAATGTAATCATTATGTACTACAAATGTTTACTAATAAAAATAATTTTTTAAAAAAGCAGTAGGTTAGTATTTGGGTAAAACTAGGTCACACTGTGTATCTGTACATCTATCTGTGGTTTCCACACTTGTTACTCTCTTTGAGAAAGGCAACCTGGAAGGATTCTTTAAGCCTGCACAATAACACGGTGTTATCCAATGAGGATCAAACTATAGCACTCGATACTAGAATCTGAATGGTACTTTTGGTTTCCCAAAACAAAGATTACTGGTTTTATGTGAATGGTTTTCATGTATAATAATATACAGATGGTTTTGCTTGTCCCATATTAATTTAAATAAGCAGTTGATTTTTATTAACTTTCTTTTCCATAGAAACCACTGCATCTCTGCCTCATAAACAACTAAATCAATTTTTTTTCTAAAAATACAGGTAATTTAAACAGAGTGTTACAGAACACCTTGGCTTTATGTGGGGTCTTGGTTAAAAATGAGTAATAAAAGAGTATCATAGAGGCTGTTTAGTTCCTTTCCCCCCACTTCTAGCAAACTATCTTTTTTGTCAGAAAAATAAATGTGCTTTTCTTGGATAGTTCCCAATAGCAGCAGTGAAGAAGCGTCAGCAATATCATTTCCCTCAGATTTGGCTGATGTGCAAATACAGACAGCACTAGGAGACATGGCTAGGTAGATTCGTGTAATTTCTCCCTTTTCGTACATCTGAGCCTTATGTTAGCAGTTAGAATCTGCAGTATTTCACAGACATTTGTGTTCAAATAACTTTGCAGAAATGAAATGGTGACAAAATTAAATAGCTATGAGCTAGTCAAATTCACTTCAGCTTGTCAGCAAGCTTTCACAAAACATTCTCACGTACTATTGAAAATTTAGAGGATCTGGACCAACACTTCTGAGAAATTTTATGTGTCTTTGGTTCCCTTATTCCGTTAATTAAGAACAACTAAAATTATTTCTAAGAACTTACAACATTTTCTTTTCAAATATTAGAGAAGCTTGAAAAATAACATCTTAATAACTATCTTTTCTTTGGGAAAAGTGAAGTACTTTAGAGAACTGGACACAAATTCCATTTTATCAATTTCTAGCTAATTTGTTTGTTCTCTAACTTCAGCTTTTATCTTTAAAACTATAAGTATTAAGCGGTAACCTACATGACGGCATTGTCCTGGGAAATAACTAAGATGGAATGTTAGCAAGTGTATAAATGTTCTTCCTTTTACAAGTCTGATAATATGCTGAAATCATTTTAATTTTTTTTAAAACACTGTTGATTGCTAAAGAATATAGAGTCAGGGAATCGTTAAATAATGTTCATTGTGCAAAAAAGAAAAAAAAAACGAGTTTCTGTTCATCTTAGTGATGAAATGATTTTATTACTCAAGAAATATGTTGTTCAGGGCCAGGGATTTAGCTCAGCAGTGTAAGCACTTTCCTGGCAAGTGCAAGATTGTGAGTTCGATCCCAGGTACAACTTTTTTTTGACATTTTTGCCTTTGGAGGCTATACTTTTAAAGAAAGAGTCATTGATTGGAGTTTGTCAGTAACACATTCTCATGGTAGCAAATTCTCTTTTGGTAGCACCAAATTTCTGTTTAAAGTAGCCACTCATTTTTGTTGCCTTACCATAAAAATTAACCTTTATTGATGAAATAATATTTTGTAGTCACCAAAATAATCTTCCTTTCCTCTGCTATAATGAGACCACTAGAGTCTGTCAAAGGCAATACAACCTGTTTTCCAACAAATTATGTCTTCTTTTAAAAAGTGATCACTGGCAAAAAAATTTAATTTTACTTAAATATAGACTTTAATCTCTTAGAAGAACAGAGGCATGAAGATTTTAGAGGATGAGCCAGAATCACAGGTTAACTAGATTAAAACTTGCTTTCCAGAAAAAAGAAGAGAAGGAGCTCATTATCTCTGATGGTCTTGAAAGCATAAACTTGAAGCCTTTCAATCCTGACTTGGACACTAACTACCGGAGTGGCCTTACATGGATCAGTGGAGTTATCTTTCTGTGAATCTGTTTGTATTTCTGCAAAAGAGAAAAAAAAAAGATTCAGTACCTATTAGGTCTACTCAAAGAGTACTTAATGAGGATAAAATGAAGTGACAGTTTTTTAAAAATGTTCTCATTTATGTGCAGCTCCCCAAAAAAGTGCTTCCTTATATTCATCCACCCTGGGGTGGACAGAATGTGTCCCTGAGTACCTTTAACACTGGGCTTCTGCAGACCAACCATGCAAAGGACTCAGGCTTATATTCTTTATGTAGATCTTGAGCTTGAACCTTAATTCTAGAAATCAACTTATGATGCAAAAATTTTCCAGAACAAAATCACCAGTGCCTTTCATGGTTGCAAGAATAAATTCTTTTGCTAATATCTGTCTTATTGAACTGTGGTCTTTAGAGCTTTTGACTAAAGGTGAATTATTGATGTGATACATAGTGTATTTTTAAATGAGCTCACTTTTACAAAAAAGAGTTTTTAACTTCTTCCAACAGAATTAGGGGTTATTGTGAAAAAAGGGAGGGGCATAAATATAATCTCAAATCAGAGCATGAGCATGCATGGTAGAACATTGACGTGATGTCTAATACAGACTTTTTGATCACAAAATAATTACATAGAATTCTGATATTCTTCCCAGAGCTTCTTCCAGTAACCTCTCCTTCTCTTCCTCTCTTCCGTCTCCTCCACCCTACCTTACTCCCCCCCCCAGTCAGCTTTTTAACAGCTCAGAAAACGAACAATTAAAATCTAAATGCATTCTCATTTAGGAGAGTTAAAAACTGACAAAATAAAGATGGCCCTAGGTTATTTGTGTTGATCAACTCATGGTCACAGAAAGAACTGATCATTGCTGAGTATCAATAGCAGTTTCTTTGATTCTGTATTTTATTCATAATCATAGTTGTGCTTAGTTGTTTGTTTTTGCATTTATCAAGCAAACCAGCTTGCCAATTTGATATATCTCTTTGGGCCTGTAACTTGCCTATTACAAAAACAACTTAAGCAGACTTCTATAAGAAAAGTGAAACACAGAATAAACCTAAGAACTGTTAGATCAAGTTAAAGAGAACTTGGTTTCATTTGCATTTCATCATGTTTTTATCCTTTTTTGTTCCTATACTTTTGTTTTTAAACTTACTTTTAGATCATTTTTTTTCTTTTTGGTCCCATTGCTTTGAATCATCTGTAGTGTATTAGTCACATGGCCTGTGTTCCCATCCCAGGTGCTGTACTTGTTAAGTCCCAGGTGCATTAGTCACATGGCTTATGTTCTCATCCCAGGTGCTGTACTTGTTAGTGTCCCAGGTGCATTAGTCACATGGCCTGTGTTCTCATCCCAGGTGCTGTACTTGCTAGTGTCAAAGATAAACAAGCCTGGCATTAGTTAGGGTGGTAAAGACAGATTGAATTCAGTAGTGACTATTGAAATGGGAGGCATACACTGTGTGAACTTACCGGAACTTTCCCAAAACAATAGGGAAGAGACCTTTTAAAGGCTGGAGTATGCTAAGAGAAATCCACTAAGGAGTGTGAAAGGGACTTGGCTCACCTAAGTGAACTATCTGAGTTTGTTAATGACATTTGTTGAGAGAAGAAAGAAATGTCTGTATCTTTATGACAAGGGGGCAACAGTGTGGGTTAGAGTAAGGCACAAGGAATGCAAGAAGGCAGTTTGCATAGTAGACAGTTTATAACTCAAAGGGGCAGAGAAAGGATTGCTTATGGTTTCTAAACCAACTTCTTAACTAAGGCGTTCACGTGTGTCTAAGAGTTTGGTTTGAAGATAAGAAATTTTCCTGGCAGCATTGAACTCTCTTGGGTAGGATCCTTAAGGAGTGATGGAATCAAGAGAAACATAGCCTCGAGCTGTTACAAACTATGCTAGTGTGTGCTGAAGTCTTTTAATATGTATGTATGTGAGGGAACAGACACAAATAATTTAAAGTGGTAATTTGAAGGTTTTATAGGTGATATTGATGCGTAGCTGAGAAGATGGCTCAGAGAAGCATAATTAGTGGGTCATTTGCTGGCACACCTTTCCAAAGCTACTTAGTCTTGGTTTGCTTCAGTGTCCTACTTTGTAAAATGTGAATACAGAACCAAATCATAGGAAGGTGTTTTGAGGAATAAATGAAAAGTGTTGGCACATAGTAAGCTCCCAGTAAATATTATCATCTTTAAAATGAGGTAATGATGTCTGTCTGGCATAGATGGTTACTTTGGTTATTAAATAGCGTAATAGAACTACTAACATTGAAAATCATGTCTGGCACATAATAGAGTATATTGGTTAAAAATAAAAATAGTAGAAGCAATAACTATAGAAACCATAAAATGTTTGTTAGACCTAAATTACTTGTAGCTCAGGATGATCAACAGAAGAGAAATCTTGAGCTCGTTATTTTTTGTTTTATAATGAACTAGGTTTGTTTTATTACATTCAGAGATTAGAAAAATATGAGCAGTCTAATTCATGATTGTAAAGTTCTTAGGTACTATTTTGCCTGTATTTCTTGGATTTTAATACACAATTCATTTCTTCAGGCTGTCTGTGATTTAACCTAATTGTGCAAACTTCAGTATTTCTCTGCAAGTTTCTTTATTGGCAGAATGTTTTAATCTAAACAATTATTAAGTCATTTAAGAAATGAAACAATTTGCACAACTGAGAAAAATGATATCTACAAAAATAGTAATTTATGTAGAATCATATTTTTATAATTTTTCAAATTTTAAGATCCTGTATCATCTATATATATGCAAGCTTCCTTTTTCCCAAGGAAGTAAACAATTAGGCTATACTCACAATTTTTAGTTGCTAACTAGTAGATTTAGAGAAATTAGAAGAATCTCTATCCATATTGGTGGAGTCTATTGATTCCAGCACTGTGCAGTAATAATCTGTGAAGTATTTATTACTAAATGAATGTAGCTCATCTGTATGTGGGATGTATTATCAACCATGGAATATAGTTTGTGGAATGTGGGTTTCTATTAAAGAACAAGTTCTCAGAGGATACTCTCCTTAAATTGAAATTTTTGTCACTCAAAATTATTTTTTCTTTTTTATATTTTTCCTTTTGCTTTTTTATTATTTTGTTTAGAGCTAGGGTCTTGCTATGTCACTGAGGCTGGTCTTGAACCACTGGTTCAACTAATTCTCCTGGCTTAACCTTCCAAATAGCTGACACTGCAGGCATGCACCATGAGCCTTGCTTACTGAAAAGTCTTGGTGTTAATACATTTGGTGGTGGAAAAATGATGATTTGGATAAAGGACCAATAACTGGAAAAGAAAATAGTTTTAGTAAACACTGATTTTTTTTCATGTACTGATTAACATTTCAGTGTAAGGAACAATACTGTATTACACTGAAGACCAACTTTAATTCACTGTATTTCTTTACTACTTGGGACATTCATATAGTAATTCAGGAAATTACTTAATTTTACCAGTAGTAAAGTTGGTCAAATTGGCTCTCACTATTTTCAAATCAAATGCATAGCATTAAGTGTTTCCATGTTTTTTAATATAAGCACCCAAAATTTTGCCTTTTAACTGTGACAGTACTGGAAATGTCTTTCATGGTAATTGGTTCAAGAGGTAAGATTTAATGTTGTTTAAGGAAGAGTCTTAGAAAAACTTAAGGTACTTATGTTCTTTCTAAGCAGCCCCTCACCTCCGTGGGCAACCTCACTCTACTGGACCAGTACTTCTTTTTCAGTCATAGAAGCAATGTATTAATTGTTATTCTTTCTCATGAGCAGTAGTTTAACCAGATTTTCTTTTACCTTTTATTCTTAACAGTCTGATACTTACTTCTGCATGTCAATGCGTTTGCCAGTGGATGAGGAAGCCTTCGTGAGTAAGTATTAATTGGGTGGTGTGTGTGGGAGGGAGTGGCAGTTGAAAGGAAAGCAGCTATTTGAAATCCATGAAAGGTTCGCTTTGATGGTTATGAATGTATTAATCTTTTACTGTCAGGTTCCAAAATGCATTTATCATGCCTAATGCGGAAACGAACTAGAAGCAGCCACTGAGAGACAAGATTACATTCTGTGTCTGGAGAGATTCATGAGTAATAGTAGGTTACAGAGTTGCATGCAGATGTCAGTGGTCACCAATACCGTGTGTTCCCATTTGTACGATATTGGCTTCCTGTCTGGGGCTGAACACTTAATTCCGCTCCACTCAACAGACTGTTTATTTACCTGCTGGCTCATACTGTAAATCAGCTGCATTTAGAATCAATATTGGGTGATGTAAGATCTTACGTGTCAAACAGGCAGATAGATAAGGAGGAAAGGGAAGGGCAGAGAAAATGAAAAAAGAGAAGGAAGAAAAGGAAAATGGGAGAAAAAGGAGGAACCTCCATAAGAGGAAAAGTAACACAGAACCATCTGTTTGTATCTAGGTTGTTTTAATTTAAACTTCCCTTGTAACAGACTTTTAACTGTCTAGGGAAGAGGTGTGATTGGCAAATCATTCATGTGGGTTTTTATTTTCCTACTTCACTTTTCTGGCTTAAAATGTGGATTTTGGAAAGCAATGGTAATGAGAGCTGTACTTTGGTCCCTTGAAACTAATCTTCAAGTAGGCTGTCTGAAATGACTATTATGTGAATTGTAGAATGTGTCCCACATAGCCCAGGGGCAGTCTGAGGATGAATTTTCATGAGGCATTCCCCACAGGAGTGTACATTATCAACCAGCAAAGCCCAAACACTGTGCATTTATTTCCCCCCACAGTTTGGTGGCAATCACAACAAACAATGCAATCTATGACAGTGCTCTCTGAACAGAACTGTCTCAGTAGTTAATTCCTAATGACAGAAGCCATCCCATGAGAAGTTGAACTTTACCTGACTTGTTTTGGATAGCATTTGGAAACTGGCAAAAAAAGAGTTAGGGAAAACAGCACCCTCCCAGGTCAATTAAATAATATTAAAGATAGAAATAGAATTTAAATTCTTCATTGTATTTCTTTGAGTAACCCGTGTCATTTAGAATATAAATTCATGATTACAATATTAACAGCAAGGTTTTTAAAGTTTCATATGCACATGTTTGGCATCGTAGGAGAAAATAATATTAACTCATAAAGGATTTTTATATGATTGTTTTTCCTTTATTAATATACTTTCTTGGTTCAAGTTCAGGGGTGGTCTTAATTCCTACCATTTTTACTGTTTTGGAAAGAAAGCCATGGTGCACACCTGTATAAATATGGTAGTCCTGTGTCGTAGCATATTGCAGGTCTCTGTTTACAGTTACTGGTTTGTATTTGGGGGATGGTGACAGTATATGATTTTAGGGCTAGTGACTCTGAGGACTATAAATATTTATCCTGCAATGTGGTGCTGCTCCCTAACATAAATGTTTTTACTCTCACGTAACTTAAAATCTAAAAGTACAAGTGTATAGATGGTGTTAAGTAAGCAAAATATTCACAGACAACACATAAAGAACAGCATTATTATTATTATTATTATTATTATTATTATTATTTTGTGTAAGAACAGCATTAGAACCAGCATGCTAACCATTTCTTCATTTCCTTAGGCCAGGCTCTTATAAGATTAAGCTGTTCCAGGTTCTAAAGTCCTTAAAAGGTCTTCTAAGATGAAAAACTATTTTCATTATTTCTTCCTTCCTTTATTGCTGGGAGGACTGCATGAATGCCAAAGATTTTGTTAGCTGTTCAGAGTCACTTCAGCTTTGGTGTGAGTCCTTTGATGTACTAATTCCTGGGGATTTTGACACTGAAGTTTAGGTATAGCCAAATAAAAGTGAAAAGCTGAAAACCAAAGAGAAATACTCATCATTAATGTAAAGGGTTCAGGTTACAAGCTGCAAGGATGATTATACATATATTTCAGATTTCTAAAGTAGAAGTTTAACTGTAGACCCAAGGATTTTCTACTTTAAAAGGGTGTCTTATGACATAAAGAATGAAGCTTTAGCTTTTTGGTGGCTTGCCCTAAATTACAAATCTCAAAATGCCTTATCATATGATAAGATAATGCCTTTATAAAATTAGGTTGAAATTAAAGCATCTTAAATAACTCATAATACTTTATTTTTGAAAATTAAAAAAATCATGTTATTTTTTTCATTCTTTTCTTAAGGCAGTGTGTGTGTGTGTGTGTGTGTGTGTGTGTGTGTGTGTTCTGCTTTTATTTTCTGTGCCTTTTCACTTTTGAATATCACCTGGATATGTGCCATACAGTGTGATAGAAACTCAATACTTGTCTGCTGAATGAAGACTTAGAAAGCATTTTGTTTCACCATTTTTTAATGTGGTATTTCAAATAGTAGATAATTTATCTTTTGCCCTAAATTATACTCTTATTTTAATATGAGGAATAATTGGATTTTTAAAAGAAAAAATGACTCGTTCATTAATCAGTAAGCCACATTTTCCTGAATGCCATTACTGGTCTAGACAGTGGGGAAGTGAAGTATGATACATGTTCATGGAGGTCACAGCCTTGCAGAATTTGGGAAACAAGAATACAAACTGTGAAGACTTTTGTAAAAGAACTTTCTTCTTGTACTTTTCGAGATAATAAAGGTACAAACAACAGAGTACAATTCAGATTGGTAATTGAAACATGACAAATTCTCTTGATAGCATTGAAAGTGAAAATTGTATCTGAATAATTCACAATTGTGATTTTATGTGTGAATATCTCACCTATTTTGGATAAATGTACTTCACAATTTTGAGAAAATACCACAGTGATTATCGTGGAATTTGTGTATACATGCCAGTCATATGCATGACCATGTAGTATGCCTGATGTGTTAAGATATCTCTGTTGAAATATTAAATGTGAATCAAACTAGGTATTTGTAGAAATAATCTGATGAAGATTAAAAAAATTGTTTTTGAACAAAATCATAACTTTTCCCAGAGCATCATTTTTGTTTAGTGTTTTAATAAGGAATCACAGAATTGGAATGGGTGAAGGAATGAGAAAATCTGCATCTGACCACCGGACGTGGTGCTGTCTAAAAGGTGTTTTACAGACACTCAGAGGAATTGGCTCTGACAGCCGCCCACTCAGCCAAAAAATTTGACTGTCATCTTCATCCACTTGCTTTCCCTCACATGGATGACCAGTAAATAAATGTTTCTTTTCCTTAGTGAATGATGGCAGGTCCCTGTCTCTCAAATTGCAATGTAGAAATGAGATAGAAGCCACTGAGTTTAGAAATAGGTGAAATTAATCTAATGATTCATTGCTCTTCATTGTCTTGGTTTTCTTTTTTGAATGTAGGACAATTTCTACTACAGAATTGCATAGTTAGATTTGACTATTTCCAAACGTGACCTTGCTTAAAGTACACATTCAGGCATTGTAGGGATAGTTTGAAAACTGCAGGAACAATCTTAATTTTGTTCACACTATGAATCACCAGGTAGCGTGACCATAAAGACCAAGGTCTGGCAGGGTACATCACTTTTATCCACATTTTATGGCTTTGACAACAGTAAATAAAAGGATATATTATGCACCCGTGTGCAAGTTCCCATCTCCATGTAATCACTCTGTCATTTCTCTGCTTCCAAAGAGTTGATTGAATGTCCTTTCTCTGGCCCTTCTAGAATTTTCTCCAACATGAGTATACAATCTCTGTCTCCAGGAGGCCATTGAGAATATTTCAACAGCCATCAAAGGAAGCTCATATCTTTTTTTTTTTAAATTAAAATGTACTTGGAAAGAGTTACTATTGATAGCACAAATAAGATGCTTTATACCCGAGGCCTTTGACAAGTGGGTAAAAT
The DNA here is from genome assembly GCA_004027295.1 of Dolichotis patagonum. NCBI lineage: Eukaryota > Metazoa > Chordata > Mammalia > Rodentia > Caviidae > Dolichotis > Dolichotis patagonum. The sequence continues at coordinate 30,925 of PVJX010014560.1, read as the reverse complement.
CTGATTTCCTGGGTTATAATCATTAAGCAGAAGATGTTGCTGTCTATCTTGTCACAGTCTCTGAGGAATTCTTGAATGTCCTCAACCCTTTGGTCACTCAAATATCCATGTTTCCAGTACAGCAACCCTTATCCACTTGCAGATTTCTCTCAGGTAACAAAAATGGTGAAAAAGGAGGAAAAACTATTTTATTATGGTTTATAAACCTAAGAGTAGAAATGTTTTCAATTAGATAGGTCTAGTAATTACTAAAAACTTGTTGATATAACTGTTTTGTGCAATGATACAAAAAGTGCTGCCTCCTAGTAAAATGACCAATTCAGAAACCCCAGGTCTGAATCAGTTTGTTGTGTAGTTATCCTTCATGGGTGGAACTTTCATGAGCTTGTAACATTCATTCTGCAGTAACCATTTGAGCTAGTTTAGTGCGTGACTTACAGTAGAGGTCAACTGTAAAAAATGATCATGCTCCTTGTCTACTTGGGAAAATTTTGTGAAGGAGATAGGGAATATTTGATCAGGACCTGAGAATACAGTCTGTTTAGGCAGAGAATATTCTAGGGGTCAGCAGTATGAGCACATGAAGGAGCACAGGGGGTATGTATGTGAGTGACAACATCTTGTCATGCTAGAGCTAACTCTGACCCAGACTATTATGCATTCAAATACCAGCATCACCACTTTTTAGTTCATGACCAGCAACGATTACTATAGCTTTCTCTGCTCAAAGCTCATCTGAGTGAGACGAAAGGGGTCAGATTCAGTAAAAGAGTGTCTAGTCAGTGTTAGCAGGTATAGTTATTAGAAGGGCTGCCTAATGAGAGTGAAAGATGGGAATAGCGGATTGTCATGTTAGAAGAGTGTTGAGCTGGGAAACTGGTACTGTATTATATGCACCTTTAAAACCCTGGCAGGAGGATATAGATTTGATCCTACAGGAAATTAATAGGACACTGTTACAGGACTGACAGTACAAAAATAGAGCTTAATGATGCTTATGTTATTTTATCTTGCATAGCTTGACTGGTAATCTCTATTTATTGATTCTTTAGTCAGTTCTGGAACATACCATAACTTTCAATTTTAAACAGCCTATCATGTAGAAATTTAGGTCTTTGTGTTGAAATTCCTTTATGCAGACATAAGGATCACTTCATTTTAAATTTACATTCAATATATAGGCTTGCTAAGGTGTCTTATTTCTTGGCTGATTTGGCAACAGCAGCAGAAAGTCCTCAAAAACTATGTTAAAGGTTCTTCATGAATTGTATATCATTGTCCATGCTACCAAGAGTTAATAATGACCGTTCCTCTAGTAAGTGTTCTGATTGAAAATGTTCAGTGAGAAAAGGTCTTTCTTGCACTGTCGAATTGTTTCATGGCTGTGGGGGAAGCTTGCAGAAGACGATATAATGCGCTGTTGCTGCTGGTTCTCAACATGCTGTCAAATGGATTCTAACGCTGTGAGGTGTACACTTAAATGTACCCTTTTGGCCTAACTGCATGATTCCCAACATTAAAGTTGATCATTTCTTACACTTAAATTACAGTTTAGAGCATTACTATCTTCAGTACCTTTTTTCCAGTTCAGTTTTTGAAGAATAATCTTTATATTTTAGAAATACAGAAATGTTTAAGGGAGCAGTATTAAGGATTTGGACCCTGTAACTTAAAAAAATTATGATATTCATTTTATTTTATTGTTTCTTAAACCTTACACTTCTCCAATTCTATCAAATATGCTTTAGAGGCACTGGAGTATTAGGATACTGACTCTTTCTTAACGTTGGGCCCATTTCTCACTAAAGGGCCCCTTCTGACTAAAATATCCATTTGTAGGACTGCTTCAGACCTCAGCTCCTAAAGGATTTTAGGTCACGCAACTAAAGTTACATGATGTAATACAGAGTCCCAGCAATTCCATTCAATAATTCCAACATACCAACAAATTTTATCTCCAGAAACTCTTTATAAGTATGTATGCAAAGAAAATTTCTTTAATTGTTTGCCCAGGACTTGTAAAAGAGAAATACAGGGCCCACGAAATAGCTCAGCAGCACAGCACCTGCAAGGTCATGATTTCAATTCCTAGTACCAAAAAAAAAAAAAAGAGAAATGCAATCCCATTTTAACTAAGATTAGTTAACTGAGTATATCCACAATGGTATGTACCCATTGACTAAAAATTTTTACTGTTATTACAACACCTGTGATTAACCTGTGAAACATTTAAGAGATTTACTTACCTTCGAATGATCGCTGAAGATTTAATTGAGATGCTGATTTAGTGTCTCACGGGACAGGGATTGATCTGGGATTGACCCTGAGTGCATTGTTTTTAACAAATTCCGTAGTAAATCCTAATGACTGGCCCAAGCTGAAAAGTATTGTTGAAAAAAATACCTAACAGTGTGTAAAAATATTCACAATATACAAAATAAGTCGTTTATTCCATACTATATGGTTCCACTGGGGGAAAAAAAGAAAATTGTAATTATCATGTATATTTATTTATATATATATGCTTACAGTGTGATATTATCCACAAGATATCATTGATACACACACACACACACACACACATATCTAAAATGACAACATTTCGGACAGTCAAACTTGTATTTTTGAGTCAGTTCCTTTGTATTAAACAGGTTAATTTTCTATAGTCTACATTGGTATTCCTCTAATCATCTTGTTAGCTAACTGTATTCCAGCCATTCCAGTGGTAATTTGGGAATGGCTGTAAGTACATACTGATAGATACTTGCAAAATCACTGGCTCCTCTCCTTGGTTATGTGCATTCTTCACAATCTTTCTGTGGCCTCAGTTTGGCAGATATATGGAAATTTGACCTGAGTATCCACTTAGAAAGGAAAAAATGGAGAGAAAGCCAAGTGCTAAATGAAATTCTTACCTAGGTCACTTTGTTAGAGAAGTTTATGGCCTTGATTATAGTGTGATGTTGCCCACAAGAAGCCATAAATCCCAAACAATGTCATCAGTTGAACAAATTCTGCTTAGAACACCAGAAAACAGACGCAGTTATCTCTCTGCTCAGTATATTGCTCATGCAAATACCTTCAAGCTTTTCATTCCCAGTGGTATTGTCCTTTGAGAAATTCTCCATCCTGTGCACTTTCAGTGTCACCATATTTTCTCTAATTAGTGAGTCTTGCTCTTTGTAGAGTTTTAGTTCTACAAAGGTACTGTATTTAGTTCCCAGGATGTACCTATAAAATTTTCCCCAGTCTTTTACAACAGGTGATCTGATCGATTGACAGCCACTGAGACTGGAGTAGCATTTCCACTTAAGCATTGCTCATCTTCGTATTGAGTTGGAAGAGTTGGTGGCACTCTCAATCTTATCAGATATAGTATTTCCTTGCATTCTCACAAGCCTGTGTTTTAAGCTATTTGTCACTGTCCCAAGGCTCCTTTGTTTATTCTGCCTGTCAGAATTGCACACTTAAATAAAGTAGTTTTCATTATTATCCTCTAGATCTCTTCCCCTTGGATCCATTATTTCTGTGGTGTCTGATGGGAGAAAGAGCAGAAGGAATTTATTTTAAGATGCAATTTCATTTTCTGTTTTGTCTTTTGTTAGAACCTCCTAAGAAGTCCTATGTGTGCCTTGTGCCCAATGGACCTTATTCCTACAAGGGGTGGATTTTAATATTATTCCTGTATTAAGTAGGAATGGAGCAAATCCACAAAATGAACCTGTCAGACTAATCTTCTCCCACTTTGACCCCTTCCTACCACTGGCAGTGGGCTCTTTGATAAAAATCATTAAAACAGTGCATAATTTTGAGGCATCTATTCTTTGTTTCAGATTTACATTTTGCTATGATTTTTTTGCCATAAGTAGTTTTCTTTCCAAAGTACAAATGAATTGTTCTTTGAGCTACAATTATATAAATATTCAGATATTGTACTTTTTCTTCAGGGTGTGTAAAAGGTAGTTTGTTGGTTTTCACTTTGTACTAATTACTTTGCATTTAAATTGAACCTTCAGGTTTTGAAGGTATGTATGAATCAGTGAGAATAAAGAGAGGAAACACTGGCAAATTTTCTTTCACAACCACTTTTCATTTTAGAAAGGAAAATTAAGCACTTATCTGAATCTTCTGCTGATGAACATCATTTTATAAAATTACTCATGGCTTACTCTTTCCAAAAAGGTTTTTGCCTTGCTTCCCAACAGTGTAAGTGCACACACACACACACACACACAACATTCATATAAAGACACTTTTGGTATTTCCTGAACAGATCCTGAGAGTTTTGAACCTTCCTGTTGTTCTGTCCTGAGCTTTCCCTGTGGTTCCTACTTTCATCTCCTTTGCCTTTGTCTCTCCTCACAGCTTTTGTGTTTAATCTTTGAGTGATTCCCAAATAGATAATTCTCTGATCTCTTTTTGAACAATAACCAAGTAATATCCAACATGATATTTCCACTGGAATTTTTAGCTGATGCTTGAAACCTAAATTGGCCATGTCTGTTTATTTCCAAAATTCCAAGAAGGACTCAATAGTAGGAAATCTGTAAAGCCAGTAGTCATCTACACAGATAATGAAAAAGCAGAGAAGTCAGTCTCTTGGTTGACTCCGTTGCCCCCATGGAGCCACAAAGAATTGTTTTTAAAAAGAGAAAGAATGGAAAGAGGATAGAGTCAACCAAAAAATTTATAGATATCCATAGGTGATAATAAGCAATTTGATAAAAGAGAGTATAAGATTACCAATTGCATCTCATATCAAAATAAGCACAAGCTACAAAAAGACAAATAAGTATCATGTATTTGTATCTTAGGACCTTTTTATCATCTTTCTGCCAGGAAGGATCCCTGGGAGGATTCTGGAAGGAGGAGGAAAGTCCTGTGCGCAGTCAGGAGAGTTCTGTGGGGTGGGTGCTCTTCTCCTGTCTCTCTTGCCAACAAATGTAGACCTTGTAACACTATGTCTTCCCAGGAAGTGTGAACTCTTGCAACTTGCAACTGATTCTTTCCTTTCAAAGTGTCTTTTGCCTTCTACTTTCTATTGTTCTTCTTTGGTGATAAAACACACACATACACACACATGCACGCGCACACACAGAGTCTCGGGTTATATTAAGACTATTCTGCAGCTATCTTCTCTTTTTGTTTTTTTAAATGATGCTATAAAAACCTTCAGACTTGGGATTTAGACTTTAAGTTCTTATTTTTCAGGGGACCTCATGAAAGGACTTTCACTTCCTGTGAAGTTTGCACGTCGAGGTGGCACATAGCAAGGTCTCTTCTCTCCACCACGCTTTGCAAGTTGTGGTGCTGTCGTTTGATGTAGAAGTATTTTCACTGGTGAATACTCATGTCCCATACTGTATCAGGACAAATGATGCTTTATTAATTTTGTCAAGCAGGCAGACCAAGAAAACTAAAAGATTCAGTTTTGCACACAACTTAAGAAATCTTGTTTTAGAAGGTGTTTAGCATTTTTTATATGTAAAGGTGCCCTAGAAATTTGTATTGCATACTGGGGAGCGTTTTGAATGAGAACAAAAGTGGGTGAGCTAAAGCCTTACCAGGGAAGGGAGTACAGTTTCAATACTGCCCTTAGATAATACTCTATAACTTTTATAAACTGTTTTGTTTGCTTTACTTCTGCTCTTCCAATCACTCTCATTGAGGGGAAAGAGAAACACCACACATAGCTTTCAGAATCCTTTAACACGTGTAGTAAGCTCATTTATGACATACTTACATGTCTTCTGTATTTTAGTGAAGATAAATTTTCTATTTATGTTTTTTCTTGGCAAGCCACTTCCATGCATCTCCCAGTGACTACTGTTGTTGTTTTAAGGTCATAAATTTGTATGAATACTTTGGCTTATGTTTTGGCTGCTCGTTGTGGCTTCTGTTTGGCTGTACTGTTCTGCAGTGCCTTACGGTACTCAGCCCTCCACTGAAATCTGGAAGGAAACAAACCGTGAATACATACCAAGGAGCTTCATCTTACACACACACAGTCCTCTCAGCACTTTAAAAGGTGTCTCCCATTACAAAAAGGTGTATATGTGTATGTGCGTGAGCACATGTGTGTGACATTCAGCGTATTAATTATTATTTTCTCTTTTACTATATAACAGTTTACTACCCTAGTAACTCAAATTACTGAGTCATGTTCATCTTAAGGAATAAGATAATTTATACATTGAGAGCATTCTATCATTAGAATACTGAAACAGGCTTGGACCTGGATATCCACTTGAAAAGGGAAATATCTGCTCGTTATACAAGAATTTACAGTATTCAAAGATACAGTCTCTTGTGACATTTGTGCACAAATATGTAGCTTATATTCACTCTCGTGTATCATTTTCTCCTAACAGTTGACTTCAAGCCTCGTGCCAGCATGGATACTGTCCATCATATGTTACTGTTTGGATGTAATATGCCTTCATCCACTGGAAATGACTGGTAAGCATCATGGGCTCACAGTACAGAAAGGTTTTGAAAATGTGCGGTGTTTAATAGTACCAAGTGTATTTCTGCAAGTACTTCGCAACATTAAATTCATTAGTATATGGGTGTGTTTTTCTTTGTGATTGTGTACCGGCAGCCTGTGTCATCGTTGTCCATCACAGTTAGTCTGCTATGGAACGTATGTTTCAGTCTTGATCACTGACTTAATGAGTATGTCTTGGTCGTGTGTAGTCTAACTAGGTGCAAACATGTAATGAAAGCCTATTTAAGTTAGGCTACTGATACTCTGGTCTTGATTTTGTTAAGGTTCATGATTGTGTGTAAGGAGAACAGGATTCTGTTCATTGAGCCCTCTTTTGACTCTGACACTGCGCTAGGTGATCTGGACAAACCATTCCATTCCATCCTTATGTCTCTGCCTCTACACAGCAGGTTTCTCATCCCTGCTTAACAGACAAGAAGTCTGCAGCTCAGAGAGGTTTAGTAACTTGCTGAAAGTAACACAACTGGTTGATGCGGAGCAGAATTAAACGCAAATGTCCAATTTCAAATGCAGAATTATTTCTACTTTTTACCACATTGCCTCTCATTTTTCAAGTAACTGTTAACTATGAAGATAATTGCAGCTTCTGTGCATCTCATTACATAGAAGAGTGGGTTTTGTTTGTGTATATTCATACATACATGTAACATACTCTGCTCATTTTCATGCCTGTGTCCCCCTTCTCCCTCCCTCTCTTCTCTCTCTGATCCCCTTCTTTGCTAATAGTCCTGGCGAGCATTATTAATATCATATCATGAACAATCATAACCTCTGTTAAGTGCTTCTCATAGGCCAGAATGGTAGTAGATGCTATGGGAGGTTCTAGAATAAATATGTTTTCTAGCAGTAGAAGTTTACACTGTATTTGTAGCTTGAAATCTTCCCTTTCATTTTGTCTTTGGGGATTCTTGAAAATCAGTGGACTCTGAAAATAACTGCATTTTAAACTTTACTTTTTGCTGACACTAAGAATCACTGTTACATATTTTGCAGCCCAGAATGGCTGGAGTGCTTTTCTTTGCTCTGAGAAGGGACCTGTTTTGATGCCCTGTCTCTACATAATCATGTAGACTGATAGACCTTTCTCTGTGCATCCTAATATTCGTTAGTCTGATGGGAGGCAAGCAGCGCCAACTGCTTTCTAGCCATTTTTATAATAAACAATTGTGCTGTGTAGGTGGAACTGTTAAAAGCACAGGGCAGTTGGTGGAAATCTCCACAGACCAAGTACCATCAAAGCATTTGTTAATAGGCTTAAGTTATTTGATGAATAGGGCATATCATATAGGAACCAAACTCACATGACTAGGTTTATATAAAAATAGAGTCAGCAGAATCACAGTTAATACCCTGGGGTATCAACATTCCAGTTTTTGCTCTTCAGTAAATTTTCATAAATAGAATTCTAGGATTAAAAGATTGTTCTGTAGTGGGATTTTGTAAATCTCATTCAGAAAATCTCATTCTTTGGTTTTTATGCTTTAAAAATATTTCTTTTAAAATTAACAATATTTACTTTTGGATTAGATGTATCCAAAATAAAAGGGATGGGAGCTTTTTAAATCTGCTTTATCTTCACTTCAGTTGCAGGCAATGAGTGAGAAAATATAGTAGCACTTAAATGCTATTACAGATCTAATTGCTAAGAGAAATTATATAAAATGGATGACAGCTAGTTCACTGTTCTCATGGTCTCAAAATGCCCAAGCAAACACATCACTCACGTTGGCCCTTTAAAAATATTTATTAGCATTCTTAAATATACTATTTTACGTCTATAAAATATGTAAATACACTAAATTACATCTATGTAAAATATGTAAATATAATAAATAAAATATACTAAATTACATCTATAAAATATGTTGACCAAAATACTCCTGATTTGGGGAAAAACAAGATCAAAGAAAATGAATATGGAAATGATAACAGAAATGATGAAGCAATTACTAACATAAATATTATTTTTTCTAGAATTATTATGTGAAAGGCAACATAGAAGGATGAAAACACAGTGATCTAACTGGATCTATTCCTTGAATAGATGGTTTAACTCAGATGGACTGGAGTTAGCTTTTACATTTTAATGAATTATTTATACTAGGTCTTTATAAAATCTCTCTCTGCTTGAAAATTCCATAATGTTGTGAATATATAATGAATACAAATGCTGAGTCAGTTTGAAATGTATTGTTTCTATTATTTAAAGATGCATATAGTCATTTACTTATCCCAAGCAAGTGGCATCTGGGTTTTGCCCGTCATTGAGTAATTAGAATTCTTAGTAACATTACACCCATTGTAAATGGAATTTAACATACCTACCTGGATGTTGGAACTTAGGGCGCTGAGCCAACCAGCAACTAGCCTGCCGCCCTGGTAAGTGACTGTGGGCTGGCAAGCCGCGGCCACCCCAGGGTGGGGAAATAAGCAAGAGCAGTGCCTGAGATCCGCGCCATGTTGGAACTTAGGGCGCTGAGCCAACCAGCAACCAGCCTGCTGCCTACCGGGGTGCGGGCTTAGAATCAAACATACCACATCTTCTCCCCGCTGCCCCCCAGTTAACAGTTGGGATCCAGAGATCTGGGTGTCTCTTAGGAGGTAACCATATTTGGTACAGCAAGTCGGGGGAGTTTCCTTCTACTATCTCTGAAGGCAGATATTTTTATCGCCATTTTGCTTTGTCCTGATTAATGGTGTTGCTGTATTCAATACTCTGTGTTGATGTGTTCTATAATGTTGTATATTTCTTGGGTTTTGCTGTACCTTGTAGAAGAACAACTATTGTGAAGACAACGAGATATACAGTGTTGCCTATTACTGTTGTCCTGGTGACCTGCTGTGATGTTCTGTGCCAATTTCACCGCACTGTCTCAATTGGCTTTATTCCATCCTGTTTTGTTGTAACTGTTTGCAGCATCACTGTGTGTTCACTTTGTAACATAAACAGCTATTTCTGGGAGGGCAGTATGTGGTTTATCAACTAGTGATTTCTTTATGTTTTTTTTTTTTTTGGAGGTTCTGTATTATTTCTACCCTTTTTTCTGTATTGCTTTTTTTTTATCTTTAAATAAAATTTTAAAAAAAAGCATACCTACCTGGTGGCCCATATTCCTATTTAATTTATAAATTTGTAATAACTAGCTTTAAAACCATAAAGCAAGGACAATAATTGATGTTGGTATTCACCTTCTTAACTGACATCTTCATTGAACTTCCAAAAGTAGGTGTAGGATTGTTCAACATGCAGACTAGGCCACATGCATTAGGTAAACTGTAGTGGCAACCCTGGCTTTACAATCTAGCCTTATTTCTATTTAAAGATCCTCTGATGCTGTAGAGTATTTATCCACCCGGTGCTGGGCAAAATCCATGCCTCTCTTCAAGAATTAAAGTCACAGAGTGTGTTATGGGCTGAACTTCCAAACTGTTTCACAAAACATCCTTGACCTTCCACCACAGTGACTCACAGGTTCAACTCTGGAGACGCTCAGGAGATGATTTCCAACAGTTTGGCTACTAATAACAAAAATGCTTCAGTGTCAAAAGTCTTGCACTCTTTTTCTAGAATTTTTGAGTCATAGAATTTGTCACATTCCTTTTATAGTCGCAGATCTGTTCTTCACTTGTTCCAAGATACAGAGTGCATTTGAATGAAGACTCTCAAATTTTCACATATATTTTGGGACAGGATACATAGAATGGTTTTTGATGCATAAGAATAGAACTCATTCACACTCTGGGGAAATCTTCAAGGAATGCCAAGCTGTTTTAACAAATGAAGAAAAAGCTAATAAGATATTTTAACACCAAAATGTCAAACTGGGATTTTCTGTCTTTTCTGTGTGTTAGTTCGGATTCCCCCTGTTTCACTTGAGTGTTCTGTTTTCATTGCCAGCAGGCTGGCAAGTAGGTATGTGTCTTTAATATAGAAAACATTTTTCCCCTGAAATTATGAAATTATAATTCATCCTTTGTCTTCAGGCAGCACTTTTAAAATGAAGGCAAAGAGCTGTTCTGATGATGTTTCACTGTTGGGCTGCCCTCCGTTGCTCTTTGTAATTGCCTCTTTCTACTGTTCATTAAAATATATTTACAGTTATATTAAGTTTACGTGAAAATAGTAGACACAGCATGAAGCAGTTTTCATTATGCAGTCATTTTAATTTTACAGGTTTTTTTTTTTCTCTATGCACATTCCAGTCTTTTGTGTCTCTTTCCAAATTAGCAGCTCACACTGGTAATGTCTAGTTAATTATATGCATGTGCATGTAAATTGCATACATTGATGTGAAACTTTTAATATACTGTAGGGTGGTCCCTTTATAGTTAGAGTGGGGCTGATGCTCAATTGCAAATTAACCTACCTCTGGAGGATGCAAATAAGAACCAAATGATGGAAAAGCAGCAGCTCTGCTGACCCATGTAAAGAAGGCAACGGTACCTGTCACATGTAACCCTAATAACTTCCTTCTCAAGCATTTTAAGAAGGAAACAATTAACCACATCTAGGGACCAATGGAGAGTAATAGCACCAAGATTAGAGCAGTGATAGCAACAGCATGATTTTTTGGACTTTATTTGTGCTTGCAGACAATGCAAAGCATAGAAATTTTGAGTCCTTCACATTTGTTGGCTAAATATGAATCCTAAGTGAGGAGATGATTTTTTTTTTGTGGACTGAAGATCACATCCAAGACTTAAGAAGAAGTGCGCTATGCTGTGTCATATGCCTAGACTTTCTTTGGGGCTTTTTAGGTTAGGTGAGGATAGGAAGGTGCTGAAAACTAGGTAACTTAGGTTGAAGAGTCTCCACTAAAAAGTAGTGAATTTTTTGGAGATCTTGGGAATTTATCAGATACTGTATCTGTCTATTCTATGAATACGTTATTTTTACTCTAACAATTTTTAAGTAATAAGTGGTTAGCTATTGAGAATTTTGAGCTTTGAAAATTATGGTTTTTGTTTACATAAATTGGTCTGGACATTTGGGGTAGTTTTCAGGTGCTTTCTTTTTTTAAATGTGTGTTGTCTTCTGCATATTCTGTTCTGCTGAGCTCAGGGTGTAGGGATTAAAGCAAAGTATGATGGCAAATTGCAAAATTTTTGTTCAAAATAAAGTGTGATTTGGGGTCCATAGTGGGGTATCCATAGATAACAATTTGTATAGTACTATGTGTTCTCAAAAGCAAGGAGTTTTGAATATTTTCACCACAAGAAAATAATAAATGATAAAGGACATAGATATGTTTAACCCAATTTAAACTCTATGCAATATGTTATGGATTGAACATTACATAGTACCCCATTAACATGTGTAATTTCTTTTTTGTGGTTTAAGTTAAAATAAAAGAATGAACTTTATGAAGACAAAAAGATAGTGTTGTAAACTTAAAAAAAACCACACACATACAATGTACCATTAAAGTGGCTGGACATTTTACGTGTCCAACCCTTATTTTGACTTGGTTTTTCTATGCACCTCTAAAATTAGTTTTAGTTCTTGTAATTAATATTTGATTCTAAAACTATTTCTTATGAGCCTTGTAACCAATTAATCTTTATAAAGCAAAGATAGCCTCTACAGGTTGTTTGATGTTTTCTGAAAAGCAGAGTCCCAGCTGGTGAAATGAGGCTATTTCCAGCTGTTCTAACTTGGAATGGGTCTCAAGCTAAAGCAGCAGTGCTTTGCCATCCTGGGAAGCTTTAGCTTGAATCCCTTTCAACTGCTTCTATTTATTAGCCACCTGCTGTGTCTTTTTAAATGCCACTATCTCCACAGGGTTACAGATGCTGATGAGGGAAAGGAGAAAAGTAGCTAAAACATGTAAATATATATTGAGAGGCCTGTATGTGAGACACCCTGCGTGGTGATGCATTGAAGAGACCTGTTTTAATGATGTGTTCCAGATGAAGCTATAGCATTGTTATCTCTCTCAAGATGATAACATTTCTTTGGTTGAGGATGGTATTTGCATATGTACCTTTTCCATATCCAGTTGCCTGTCATCTGTACACGATAGCAAGAATCACAGAATGCCTTCTGTGCTCCTCTCTTTGTTTCTTCTGCCATAGGAAATTTCAAGTTAGAGCACATCTCCTTCTCAGGATGCACTTTTTAAAATCTACACTGTCCTTCGTTTTAAGCATTATAGAATGTGTCATTAAGTACAGTAGTGAAGTTTAGACATAAATTTCTGCTAGGCAAAACTTAGTCATATTCATTTGCTATTTTGCCTGTAAGTTGTAGCAGAGCTGTATTGCATTTCATATTGGGATAGCATAATGGATCAAGTCATTAAAATACAGTTGATATCTGCTTCTAACTTCTAGTCGCCAATAATTATATTCCTCAACTAATAATTCTTCAGTATTTGGATTAGAGGGTTTGAGAGGAGCTCCTTAGCAGCTTTCCAAGTCTCAGTAGACTAGTGTCAACTTTAATAAAATAAGATGTCATGGTTGTAATTGTTTTGACAGTTTCAGGAGAACCACACACTACCTAATTTTGGATATTATTAAATTTCTTCACAAGTCTAGCACTTGTGTTAGGCAGAATAGCAGTACTCCAGCAGTGTTGTATTTAGCGTAGAACTAAAACATGGAAATCAGAGGATTTTGGGTTCAAATCTCAGCCTTACTTTTGGTAGTTGCAATTGGATGACTTCACCTACATTGGTCTACTTCTTCACCTATAAAATTAAGCACCTATAAAATTGGTCTTACTAATCTTGTCTTAATGGGCCCTGATGAAAAGTAAGCAAGGTGATATGAACAACATTTGGTGTTGTGCCCAGCACATAAAAGTGGTAACTGTTATCCTTACTCAATTATAAATAAAGTATTAGCCATCCATTATGTGCCAAGCACTGAGGATTTGTGGTTTACACTCTCTGCTCTTAGGGCTTTTGTTGCTTTTCTGATCTCACTGGGGTGAAGAAGTTCAGGGAGTAGTTCCTGTGGTGCTATTTGTCAGGCTGGTACTTCTTAATCACCGTCCTCATTTAGATTTCTAATTAACTATCCCTCTAATGACTATGTTAATCCATACCCATTGCATTGATGTTCAGTGATGTTCATTTCATTGATGTGGGGTTATCTGAACTGGGAAAAGCATTCTACAGATTTATAGAGCCATTAATGGTATTCAAATACCTGACTCATACTTTTGTCCACTCCACCTGTGCCTTTGATTTTATGTTGTGTTTCTCAAAGAAACTTTCTCATTGTATGTTAATCTTCCTTCCTGCAGGTCTTTTAGACACCTAGTACTTTAAAATTAGAGTTTAAACTCAGGCAGACTTAACTAGAGGGCACGACAATTTTAGTTGTCTATTTAAGCAAAAGAACCACTGAGTTACCAGTTCTGATCCTCCCTGAATAACCTTGGGTTTTAAATAGCTTTTAACAGATACAACTAGAGTACTTTAACAGTCAATCATGGTTTGTGTGGATAATTTCAGATGACAGGCTAGCACTCTTCAGTGCTTGGCACAGTCAGAAAATATTTATGCCATCCATATGGTTTCCCTGTGGATTGGAGGTGAAAAGGCTTCTGTAGGGAAGATCTAAGAATCTAGAATTGTTTTATTTGTGAATATTGATTCTTGTCATACTTACTGTGAATACTGAGAAACCCCAAGGAAGTTATGTGAATCTTTTCACAATTTGATTGGCTTACTCAGGAGAAACCTTTAGGAAAAGCTGATAGAATGGTAAGAATAAGAAACCTGATTGATGAGGCCTGAAATTACAACAGCCATTGATCAAGTCTTTGAGACTCTTCCTCCTAACGAGAAGAGTAGTATTCCCTCTATTTCCATAGGACACTCTGGATTGCCAAAATACACAATACTTTCTCCTGTTGGTCATTTTTTGGTGGGAAATTGTGCCATTTTCATTTAAAATGTAAAATGGAAATGAGAAGAGCAAGGAGGTGCAGAGATTTATCTAAGTTGTCTTATCTGTTAAGAAATTAGTTCCTATTAGCCTTGTGTTTTTCCCTTTTCACTTATTCTGTCACCATTAAGTTTTAGATTTGTTTTCAATATCTCCGTATCCTCTGCTGAGTCATTATTTACTCCATCGGGAGTTTAATATTTTCCTCAAAAAACATCTAACAGTTTTTAAAATAAAGACAAGGTTTGGTTTTGCAGCTCTTGTTTTATCAGAGTGAATAAACGAATAAAAATCATTGTCCCTGTAAATACATCAGAACAACGTATCCCATCCAAAATTCGATTTTAGAGTTGCATGCACAAGTTGAAATTTAGTTCAGAAATGATATCAACCAAAGTGTATCTTCATGTAGTATTTTCTGCCCATAAATCAATAACATGTGTAGAGATAGGAGAGATTGTGATAACCAGAGCTGTGAATTGCAATTTGGCTGTGTGAATTTTGAATTTACTTAAATTCTGTGATCTTATTGAGCTTTAAAGTATAATTCTTTTGCAGTGTTCTGATGAGAATAAATATAACCTGGTTTGTACAAAATGCCAGGGAAATATTAAATCAAATATGGTTACAGTTATGTTTCAAAGTCTTTAATCTGAATTCTTTTTAAAAATTCTTTTTTTGTACATGTCAGTAGAATACAATTTCAGTTAATTCCATTAAGAGGCTATATATGGAAAGTTTAAAACTGGCACAGAAGCAAACATCCCCACATATTTACTGAATGTTTAATGAATGCCAGGCAAGGCTGCAGGTGCCAGTAATACAGGATGGAAGGCCTGATCCAGATCTCAGGGTACTCACAATCTGGCTGGAGAGACAGATAACTAAGCTGGTACTTAGGACAAGTATTACAATTAGAAAGAATTGAGGTTGGGTGGAATGGGACCAGAAAACATTCCCTTGAGGAGAAAAACTGGAACTGAATCTTGGAGAAATTTAATCAAATTTTTCAGGCAGAGAGCTAGAATGGGAGTATTCTAGGCAAAGGGAAAAGCTTTGTCTGGAGAAATAACAAAGTCCCAGCTCATAAAAAGCCCTCTGTGTTACAATATTTGGATTTTATTTTAATGTTATTTTGGGAAGCATGTGAAAGATTTTGAGTGATTAAATGACATAATCAAGTATATAACTCAGAAACATTTACTAGTTTTCTATGTTATATTTCAGTCTGGTTCCTTCTAGTCATACACTGCAAATCAGCTTCCATATCAGAGGAAACAGTTATCTTGTTTAACCTAAGACTGTCATCACATTGATGTTAGGCATTTGTGTATTTATGAACTTTGTTGAAAGCTATGAAAATTGCCACCAGATCTTTAAATTTTAGTAGCTCACAGCAGTGAGATACAAAGTTCATCACATCTGACAATCTCATTTCTTGAATGATTATAGCATAAGGCGCAGAAAAAAAAAAACTTCGCTTTTGGACACTGTCCAACACACTAAGCCTTTAATACACTTGGCATGAAGATGTCACAGACTCTCATTCCAAAGCACAGTTTTCACATGGTAATAATCCTTCATCATAAGTATATTGTACTTGACAGTGAACAGTAAGAAACCACTAGTTGATGTGTTTTACATTACACATTATACAATCTCTTTTTGCAGCCTGATTTATAGGAGGAAAAAAACATTGAAGTCTCACCTGATTGGGGTATACATCATAGTTCCAGGTCCCTGACCTCTTAATTCAGACAGGTAATACAGTCTCACCAGCCCTCTTCTGTCTGTAAGGGGGACACGTGGCAGGAGTCCCTGCCTACCGGTATGAAGGAACTTACTAGTAGTTTTCATGTCTGCATCTTAAGTGTTTCTCAGATTTCTCACCTTGGTTTCTAACCTATTTACGAAGCCACTACATTCTACCTTCACTTTTCCAGGTCAAGGGCAGTGCACATTTTTTCTTTTGGGGGCCAGCTTCTGCCTAGGTAGCGGTATTTATCCTTGTCCTGCATAATCTCAAACATTGCATATCTGCCTAATTTCCTGCCTCTAACCTTATTTAACCCCAATTTTCTCATACATAAACAATTAAAAACAACATGAAAATACACTCTAACAATGTTTACAGAAAATTCAACTCCATAACAGAACAAAATTAAGAGCTACAGTGCACTAGAAAAACACATGTGATTTGGAGTCAGATAACTTACCATTTATCAAATTTAATCCACCAGATGTCCTAATGACCATCCTGCATACCTTACGTATATTATCACCACATGTCAACACCATGACTCTCAGAGAAGTGTTCCCACAGACATCAACCCTTCAAGGGCTTCCAAACACTAAAAAATCACAGGAATGGACCTCCAGATACGTTGATCTGCCTGAAGTTCTTGCCACCATACAACTGTCCCCAATGGTCAATCTTTGGATAACACGAATATGTTACTAAGTAATGTTGTACTCTGGTATAGTGTTTTGAGATTTATAAAGTGGCTTTCACTTACATCTTATATGAATTACAGAATAACTTGTGAAGTAAGTGTAATTATCCCTGCTTTACACAAGAGAAAACTAAGGCTCGGTAAAATTATGTGTCTTGCACAAAATGAAACAACTTATAAATGAAACAGCATGTATTCATACATCTGTAGACATATATGCAAAGTTAGGAGTCCTTTAAGTGGGGTATGCTTGTATCACTTGCCCTGCTAAAGTTATTATTTGTTTCTGTGACCAAAATTCTTTTTTGATAACAACACTGATCCCAGGATGGGAAATATGCATGCGTTTTCTTTTAGTTTGTTTCTGGTTCCCACTGCATTCGTCTCTTTTCTACCTGATTGCATAGACAACATTCTACACCTGAACATAGCGAAGTATAAATTACACATCTAACACACGGGACTGTTTCATGTAAGACAATGGTCAAACAAACTAAAAATAACTCCTCTTCTTTTATAGGTGCTTTTTTCATGTAGAAATTATTTCATTAGGATTTTAGGCTGCTCCTAATAAATACTGATGTATAAAAGTACTTTGCTTTTAAATGCCTCCCCTAATTTAGAAGATTGGTGCATGTCCCTACTCAAATATTCATTGCAAACACTTTCTTTTTTTCTTCAGGTTTTGTGATGAAGGAACCTGTAAGGATAAAGCCAATATTCTGTATGCCTGGGCCAGAAACGCTCCCCCCACCAGACTCCCCAAAGGTATATCAGAGTCTCCTGATATTCTTATGTTAATCTGCATCTCTCCGAAGTACTCTCTAAAATGTACTTTCCAGCAGTTGTTGGCTGTTGTGCAGTGCAGTTGCACACCAAAAGTACTTGCATTGCCTACTTGTGTTGAAATGTTTCATTGAGGTACATTTTGTCTGCCTCTCTTCAGTAAGTAGTTTGCCCTCCTAACAGTTTATAGATTGAATTACAAAATAACCAAGTATACCTCCAGCCACCTTTGGCCTGAGGCTCATGGCTCTTGACAGCAGCAGCATTTCATGAGCCAAGAGAGCTAGGAATTAAATAAATTGCTGCTTCAGCAGAGATTTTTTTTTTTTAATAGTCCTGGAACTTAAGTATTTCATGTGATGCCAAACCTCAGCTGGCTGCTGACTTTACTTGTAAACTGCTGATAGTTTCCAGCGTGAGAGTGAATTACCAGACTCTGCGTTACCTGCGTGCTTCATAGTATGAAAGGGGGTCTGTGTTTCTGTTGCAGAATGAGTCTGCCATGCTTTGGGGATGGGCTTGCAATGCATGTGCCCATCTCTTGCCTCTCTGATTCGTGCCAGAACCACTAGCTGATAGCCGTTTTGCATTGCTTCAAATGAGTTTCAGATTCTCCTTCGTGTACTATGTGGCCACTACTAACAAGTGTAAAATCGGGAGGGCTGTGAAGGGTTAGTTGACATTTTTGGAGCAGATGAAATAAAACTTTTCTCTGCCTGTGTTTTCTCTGTAGGTTTTTTAAAAGCCCATTAGCAAACTCACTGTGTATTACAAAGCTTTTGGATTCCAAACATTCATGGGCATGCTGAACTAAGGAATTTAGTTGGTAACTGAGTTTCTTTGATGACATTTTTGCAGGTAGCTGTTTTCACATGAGAAGAGACACAGTTCCCCTGAGATGCTCCTAGGAAGTCTATTTTCTGTGTTCAGGCTGAAAATAAAAATGAATAGCATATGTAAAACCAAATGAAAAAACGGCTTATGTAGTCTGTTAAGTGATCAACAAAGACAGAATTCTCTTCTATTTTGTTTCAATTCTTTCAAAATGAATGAGTTGTCCTATTAAAGGGTCAGTGAGTGGCTGCTCTGGCTCTGAAACGGGACCTACAAATAGAGCTCCACAGAGCTCTGAGGAGGAATGACACATGATCGTACAAATTTTGCTCAGTATCTACTTTATTTCTGTTTTTGTATCACATAATTTTATGTTATAGTCTATTTTATTTCACTTTAGATTTTATAGATTAGTAACCTGAGTTCTACTTTAAAATTTTCCTTTCTAAAATATTAATGTATCTTTTTTGGTAAATTTTTAGGTGTCGGATTCAGAGTTGGAGGACAGACTGGAAGTAAATATTTTGTTTTGCAGGTGCATTATGGCGATATTAGTGCTTTTAGAGGTAAGTCGGGAAATGTTGGTTTTGGGCATAACTCTCACTGCTGTGTTGTTTAAAAATGGATGCATCTTGAGACCATAATGTTAAGTGAAATAAATCAGACACACAAGCTGAAATAACTCATGATTTCTCTTATATGAGAAACTCAAAGTATAAATAATTTAAGAACTAAATAAAAGATATATAATAGGAAGTAGGGAAGATAGATCTTTCTCAAAGGGAAAGAGGATGAAGAGATGAGGGAGGGGGAAGGAAAGGAGAGTACAGGGATGAAAAAAGAATTAAGATGTATAATGCACGTGTACCAGCGCCACACAAGGAATGGAAATATTATGGCCTGCAAACATTTACTAATAAAAAAAAAATGACCTGAAAAGTTTTCCTCTCATGAAATCTGCCTTCCCCCAGATAAAGTAAGTGTGTGCCTACCCACATAATAAAATGAAGAATTCCCCATTTCCTCTGCCCACTCAGATGTTTGCTTTAAGTTGAAACTATTGAAGGAATGACTTTTATTTCCAAAGTTACTTCTCGCAGGCAAGCTCACATCCGGCTGTACCTTCTCTCTTTACTTTCCAGTGTGTTGTCTTATCTGCCTGTGCTTGCTCCTGTGGGAAGGGCCATGCATTCTAGGCACCAGGGCTGGAAAGCGCAGAAGGGGAATTACAGTTATTTATGTGACTAGGAGCAAGTCATCAGGGGTCCGCAGGAGGTTCTCAGACACTGGGGCTCTCGTGCCCCACAGGTCGGGAGCTCATCCAAAGTCCCCTGCACTGCTACCTCCAGACTCCGCCCACCAGCAGACACTGCTAAGTGCTCCTAGATTGTCGCTGGTCCTGTGATTTTCACTTCATTTAAATGCGCTTTTTCATTCTTAACATGAAGAATGGGCACCTTCCCAAGGCAGTCAAGAGTGGGCTTGCTGTTCCTTCACTGCATTTAACTAAATTCTAACTACATTTGGGACCCACACTCATTTGTTCAGGAACAAATATGAGGCAGATTCCTCTCTGGCTTGTTGGCTTTTTGACTGTGTCTTGCTGACTTACATAGTCTCTCCCAAATTCTCTAATTTAGCATTATATTTCTGCTGGCAAACCTTTTACTGTTCCTTCTCCAAACACATTGCGTTTCCATCTGTCGAGGAAGTCGAGAAGGAGATGTCGCGTGTGCCTCTGAAAATCCCCTTGGGTACCTGCCCGAGAGAGCTCATGTCTTGGGAAGGTCCAGGGAGCCTCTGCACTGGGACAGTGAATGCAGTCTTCCAGTGGACAACTGTTAAAAACAATAAAGCTATGTAACTGATAAATTGTAACCAGTGCTGTGGTCAGATGCGTCATCCGTTAACCACATTCTTATGGACCAACTAAGAACCTAACTTCTAACTAAATTTGTTTTCATATTAAAACTGTATTTTTACTTATACCCAAATAAGTTTTCATTTCTGGAATGAAACCTGTCTTAAGTCATTAACACTCTATACCGCTAAGACAGGGTTTTGTGGAAAACAAAGGAATAACTAATGTTTACATTTAAGGAACCATACAGAAATTATCTGCTCTGAAAACTCAGCATGTTGGTATCAGTGGAACAGTCAGATTCTAAGACTGATGAGTTCCAAAGCAGTGACCAAGTTATAATATATTTTCAAAATGACAAGAGGCCTTCCCTGAATAGCTCTTTATATATGTGTGCACACTTTTCCAAATCTTAACCTTTATCCCTGTATAAAGCTCTGAGCTTCACTTTTTAATTTTTTGTAGATTTATAGAATTCTTAGTAGATGCTGTATGGACACCCTGAAGAAAATAAATACTACATACTAGTATTTTAAAAAATATATTGCTGTAGCAATTTGATTTCTTACAAGAACTAATTTTGTTTTATAATTTGTGTTTCAGAACAGTACAGATATTTTAATTTATGAACATGGTTATTTTTATTACAAGAAATGCAAAATTTTATTTAGTAACTTGCCATTGTTTCTTTTTTGAGAAAAAGTTTTCCTAAAAGAAGTAATATATAAGGTAGAAAGTTTACTAGTATTAAAATCCATAGACCTTACTATATATAATATGGTAAAACATAAAAAAAATTTTGACCCATGTAATTCATTCTGTATCATTATCTTTTCTCTTAAGCTGTACATGACCTGGCATAGTAAATAAACACATGCAAAAAAAATCACAGTTCACTACAACAGTGAAATAGAATTTTACATTTATTAAATTGGGTGGATATTGCATAAGACCCAGGACTATAAGAATTTGGGTGAATCTAGTAGCTTGGAGATTTATAAATTACTCTGATATTTTGGACAGCAATGTGACCATTTCCTATACATTTAACATACTAATATCTGGCTCCAGGATAAAGAGATTTTTTTTCCTAAAATTGAGCTACCTACTCACAGTTGTTTATGCACCATTAATTATTATGAAAAACTGGAGGGTTAGCAAATGTCCTTTAGCAGAATACAGATTAAATATGTGCTATAATAACAAAAATAATGAATAGTAAAATCATATATATATGCTTGTATATCTATTTCCTCTATATAAAATATATACCATATATATGTGTATATATATATATATATATATATATATATATATATGCTTGAATATTTTCTAGGGTTATAAGAAACAAGGAAAATATGGAACCAGTTATTGAGCCAGAAAGACAGGACTGTTTGATATTTTCCCTTACAAATGTAACATTGTCTTTGTAATTACATGTTTAAATTCCACAAATAGAATCACCCTGTTAACTCCTTTAGTGTCTGCCAGTTAGTGTACATCGTTTCCATTCACACTGTCATGACAACAAAAAAAATTAATGGAAGTCTTTACATACCTGATTTGTTATAGGAGAAACTTATACTTTAAACAGGTTGCACTTGGTAATTTAATATTTATCTTCAGATACACCTAGAAGTGAGAAATAATATCGTAAGACAGGGTTATGATTATTAAAAATGGGTTAAATATGCACATGCCATATATATATATGTAGAACTTACATGTATTTACACACATGTACACAAGCACATACATGTACGCATATAGTCATACCACTGGTTTTGGTACTAATGTCAGTGAAGATTTGAACTTGATAATTTAAGAACTTTTGATGTATGTATATGTGTTATAAACCAGAAACAAGTAACACTGAAAGGAAATTACTGTGTTCTACAGAAAAGCAGGGAAATGTTTGTCTTAAGGGAATAAACATTTTTCCACTCAGGAAGGTTTTAGGGAATTGAGAAAGTTAGGGAGTTCCTGAATAGTGCAGCAACAATGAAGGCAGAATGCCCTCCTAAACTTGTGGGGTGTGACTGAGCGTCACGCAGAGCATAACCTTAAGCCAGTGGGGCCTGCCGTGGACTGTGCTCTCCATCAGTAGGAAGAATTTGGCTGTAAGTTCTGTGGAACTGCATGGAGTGTTTGTTCTGTTGTGTTTGTTTTTGCATAGAATGTGGAACCGCAAAAGCATCATTGAAAACAGTTGGCTTTACTCAATGCCATGTCACTCAGCACTGGGCCTGTGCTGGTGCTGGGTACACACATCTCTTTGCCTGCCAGAGTTTGCTGTATTCTAGCAGGAGTGACAAGCGCAAACACAGAGTGTTTACATCCAGTAATAGGTGTGCGTGCCAGATAGCCAGGGTGCAGCTGAGGTGAGGTGGAAGTTCACAGGTCTACCTAGAAAGAGAAGCATGTGATCTGAGAACAAGTTCTTAAAAATGAACCAGAGCCCAATTTCCCTGGATGACCGCTCCCAGGCAGGCAGGGACCAGAGGGAAGTCAAGTTCCAGACAATGGTAAAGAGCTTGTGCATTCGAATGAGAGGGAAACAGCCTGCTGTAGGCAAAGAAGTGGTTATTTGGCCTTACTGGAGTACGAGAGGGAAGAGTCACAGGAAGAAAAGGAGGAAGTGGGCCACAATGATCCCTGATAAAACTTGATTCCAGAAGATCTCAGAATGCTCTTCCTCCAGCAAGTGTTCTTGTTGGGTTTTCATTTTATAACTACATTCAATCCGTTTCTGAGCTCGTGGAAAATCCTTTTCAAAGGCTCCTGAAGAAAGGATAGGAGCTGTAGGTAGTTTGAGGGAGCTGGGATGAGGGCTTGGGAAAACTAGAATGATTTCTTTCTTAAAGGTGAACTTTTAAATTTTCTACCTGTTAACATTTCATGCAAAATGGAATATAGTGTCATTAGAAATGAACATCCCTTGTAAGTGATAGTATAATACAGGGTTTGGTAACCAAACTCCTAAATCCAGGTAGCTGATAATGGCATGTGCTTGGTTTTGTTACCCTCATCCAGTTTCTAAGCCTCTCTCTGCTTTCCTAATCTATTTTTAAAAAGTGTGTGTGTGTGTGTGTGTGTGTGTGTGTGTGTGTGTGTGTGTGTGTAGGGGAATCATGGCTCATTTAAAAATACTTAGTATGTATCAATAAGTGTGTCTGTTATCATGATAGCTCCTGTAAGCAGATTAAATTCCCCTATACAACCTTTTTCATAGTGGCCTGTGTTATCAACAGAATGTTAGTTACTTTTCAAGGATGCTGTACTTTCTTGTTATGTTTAGACAAAGAAGTGTTCGTGCCTGTTACATTGCCTGCAAAGTTTCCTAGTTATGTGATGTTTCCAGTAGTTTTTACTACTCCTAGTAAAGGGCAAAGACCAAGTCCCTACCCTAAGGAATTTAGAACAGTGAGAACTGAGAATTACACCTGGTTCTCTTCCCACATAGTTTTTTTCAGGCAGTTTTTTTTTTCAGCAGTCTTAGTCTGAAGACAAAATTCTCCTGAGATATTACAGAATGTTGCTAAATTTTTTTCTGTGTGTTTTGGCCCAGGGGATTTAAAAAACACTGCCTTCTTATTTCTGCTTTCTGGCTTTGGCTTACTAATCTCCAACAGTAACTCATTTCTCAAATTAGAAACTCCATGAACTCACCAACTGAAGTTGGATTGTATATTCTTCAAAATGGAGGTCAAGATCCCTTCCTAAATATATAGCCTTATTGTCTTTGGGTTGGCAGAATTTCCAGGCTATCATTCAGCTACTGATATTAAGGTCTTGGTGCATATAGGAAAACTGGCACACATTATCAACACCACACACATGCTTGTGGGCCCACACACACATTCCTTGCTTCCACACCTTTGTCAAAACTCACGGTACACCTGCAGTTTCTACATTTTTGCGCATTCCTAGGAATGTAGCCAAAATAGTCACTTCCCTTAGAGTATGTGTTTAATACTTATATTCTAAATTAGATGAATCAAACCTGGAGGTCTTAGTGTCAGCTCTCCTTATGTGAACTCTATGAATTTTAGTTTCCAAATTTCTAGGGTTATATTAGTAAAATCAGGTCGTAATATTTTAGTTGGGACCTTTAGGGAACGATCATTTTCAATAACTATATTTTCCAGAAAGCTAATGTTTTAGCACTTTATGTATTATGTGTTGAAAACATTTTAGATGGAAGCCTTTCCTAGAATATATTATGTGCCCTATGAAATCGAATTAGATATATGTGTCAGATACCTTAAACTGAGCCTAACACAGAACAATCACTTATATAAATGTTAGCTCAAAATCCTCCTTACTCTCGTACACTTTCCTTCTTTATTATGGGATAAATACATAGAGTTCTTACATGTTCCTGGGCTTACTAACTTGTTCTACCAACTTTTCTGTATTTTCTGTAGCAATTCAATAATTTTTGTTCAATCAATGCACACTACATGAAGTATTGAATAGTAAGAATAAAAGTTTGCCTTTCTGAAGTTCCCTATTCAATGGGGATAAATACAGATAAATTAGTGACTCTAATAATGTGAACCAGGATGAGGTGCATGTAGTGAGAGACCTGAAAAGCAGGCAAGATCACATCTAGTTTAGAGTATGTTTTAAGTTACCAGATTGATTTCTTACAGAGGCACCTTTTTTCCATGTTCTATAATGATACTTTCAACTTGGACTCTAAATAGCTGAGTTTCATTTGGGGTGTGTGTGTGTGTGTGTGTGTGTGTGGTGTTTGGAACCCTAATGGGAAACTTTTTGCATAAAATCATGGGAACACTGATGCCTGCACTTGGTGATCTTCAGACTTGATTTCCTGCTTGGTGGCAGCCTGGCTCTGATCCCTGTAGGTGTACTTTTTGCATAGTTTAGTTCCAGCAACATTGGTGTTCCTGGACATAGGGTATACTCCTGTGCAGGCCTATTCATGCCTACACACACAAGAGGTTTCTATCTTGCCACAACTGAAGTAGTAAAGCAAGCACAGGAGTGATCCTAGGAAGGGAAAGAGAGACTTCAGAAAAATTCTAATTCCACTGAGATTCCAGCTACATTTCCACCTCTTACAAGACTACTGCCAGGAACCTATTGGAAAAAGCTTTGAAATTTTGAGTCCAGGAAAAATCCCTTACTAATGTGGTTTTGAACAAGATAGAGCAGAGATCAGTGGCAGGGCAGCTGCACTTAAAATTTTTGCCCTCCAGTGTGAAGCAGACTATCTATCCTAAATGGAAGCGTCTGAGTGCTCTTGATTCCTTGAAACCTGACTGCAAAGTTAGTGGGAATCTGAGTCGACAGTTACCCCCCATCGCTGCCTCTGCTTTGTTCCCTAAGTCTGCACAAGCAGATTCCTCTTGCGTGGTTTCCAGCGGGCTACACCATTACTCCCTCCTTGCAGAGCACAACTGTGGATTCGAGTATTCGAACCCATGTATTTCAGACTATCTTGCATCGCTTTCCACATTTAAGAATCTCCCTTGAAACTGTAAACGTTAGAGAAGGGTCGGTATTAATTCTTCCCCATCCTGAGCCAGGAAGCCTGAAAGCTATTGAGTGTTTACACTGAAAGGGAACCAGAGATGGCACTTTCCTAGCACACTGGCTGCCTTGCCACATAGGACCCAACGATTCCAATTTCCTCTTGCAGTACACACTGTTCAGAATATATACAGTGTTTCCAGGTTCTCCATTCTGGGGACAGTAACCCTGCTTGAATAAGCCTCATGCCCAGTTTGGGACGGGAGCACTTTCTTTAGTTTCCCTCTTCTTCCCTAAGATGGTATTTCTCATGCTGCTTGCCCAGTTTCCTTTCTTCCCTCTGTAAATACCACCTCTTATTTTTCTAACATTCCTTGGAAAGAGGACCACAAACCTTTATCCAAACATTTTGGGCTGTATGTGGTTTGGAATTAAGGACTTCTGGCATTCCTGTAAGTACGCACATTGTGTATTCCTCTTCAGGCATCCAGCCACCATCCTTAATTAAATGCACTAATATGGCTGTAACAGAATGTTCAAATATTGGTAATAAAAGGATTTTGAAACCATATAAATTGTGTCACATCTGTTTAGGGTAGATTTTTCCGCCAAACTTAATGAAAAAAATAAAATAAAAATAACCTGAAGGCCTGCAGAGCATTGCAGATTCCAGAAATGAAGATTTCCACTATTGGGACGAGTAAACATGTTTAGTAATAGCTATTAGTTAAAAGATTAACAAACATTGGAGGCATCTGAATATATCTGCACATTTTCCCATGAAAAGAATCTTCTCTCTGGAACATTGTTTTTGAATCTATTGGGAAGTACAGAAAAACAGTAAAAAGAAAAGTAAAAACTCAGAATACCTCTACTGTTGAGGAAACAGATCTGTAAACCTCTCTTCAATCCCCTGTCCTTTCTCCCCTAACACCTCTGTGCCCCAGCCCTAAAGTCTGTACTATTTGAGTCTGCCAACTTTTTGTATGCTTATCTTAGTATTTCTATATGTATGGAAACCTTAGACATGTATATATTTGTGGGTTTTTCTCCTTTGGACAAAAATCAGATCACAGTCACTGTGATCTCAATCTGTTTTCCGTTTAACAATGTACCCTGGACATCTTTCTAAGAGTAATGTAAAGCTCTTCCCTTGTTTATAATGGTTGCCCAGTATTCACTCATGGGGGTATGCTATAATTTTATGGACCTTGTTCTCTACTAAAGTTGTTTTAAATTTTGAGGGTTTTTTGCTATTCTAAGCAATGTTTTGGTAAACTTTAATATTAAGAAATGTTTTAGGTAACCATGTGTAGCTACTGCAGGGTAGATATCTAGAAGTAGGATTTTGGGGTCATGGAGTATTTAAACCTTAACTGATTCCACTAAATGACCCAACAAAACAGTTTTTTAACTTGGAAGTTCATGGTGAATGAGCAAACACCCTATCTTTATCTGCACTAGATAGATTTTTGCAATTTTTAATTTAAACACAAAGGAACTTCTCTTAATGTTTCATTAAAAGAGTTAAAATAAATTGATGGATCTTAACAGAATCATGTCAGAAGTATGCAGTCTAGTTCTGAGTCTAATTCAAGTGTGAATTATACCAGATTTTCCCTTGCTGCAAATGAAAATTTCTGTTTTAAACTAGAACTTCTGTATCAGGTGCACTGAAGGTAGGGTATAAGCAGTAGAGGCCTAGATCTGGCTTATTACAGATTACAGAAGCCAATTGGTAATCTTCAGGTATTTTTGTGAATTAATTATTAAATACAGTCATCATTTTTAAAAGGCAATAAACACTAAAACAATGATCTCCTTATTGTTTTACATTTTACTGTTAACCATGCCCTTCAAATGATTTACGTCTGTTGTAGAAATACAACAGTTGTTGTGTGACTGCTTATTCCTTCATAACATGGTGTTAGGTGACATCATGTGGGTGCTCTGAAATTGGCTATGTTAACTTTATACTGTGCAAATTGACAAGTTCTGCAAGTCAGACTTTGATAATCTTGTTTTGTTGTCCAGATTGAAGTAAATGATAATAGGCTTCCTTTGGGTCCTTTAAGAGGTACTTACTAGTTGTAAAGTCATTCATTCACATGATTCACATTAACGTGTTTGTGTACCATGAGGACTGGATGACCCAAAAAATTGAGGAAATAATCTTCCAGTATTCCCTTATCCAAAGCAGGAAAGATTATACTGACATCACTAACGAGCAAGTGCAGTTCTAACATGTACCGCTGTTACTTCAGTAAACAAAAATGCCAACAAATGTTTTAGTCTGAACAAACAAACTGGCCATTTCCAACAATAAGGAAGAGTATGGAGAAGTTCATCAAAACCCAAGGAAATGATTCTGTGCAGCTCAACTGCCGCACCGAACTGCTAATACCGATTTCATATTATGGAGCATTATGGATTTTATCATTTTTAAAAATAAACTGCTGCATATTTGTTAGCCAAAACTTTAATAAAATTATAACTATAAAACTATAATATATATGCACATGTACATATCTTTTTCAGAGAGATGTGTTACTATCACAGTACTGTACCAATACTCTGAACTGTTAACAAGCTCTTCAGCTGATTTTTATGCAAAATGAAATTTGACAGTTAGTGCTCAAATATTCCTAATAAAGACTCAAGTCATTGTAACATTTTTCCCCCTGTATTACAGGTGTGTCGGGGCAATCGTTTGGGGGTTATGACATGAGTAGAATAAATTGCATTTACCTAAATAAGTTTAATAAAATCTCAATTCTCTTAAGAAAAAGGGAACTTTGAAAGAAGAAAATGAATTTAATCACTGGTTATTCTCTTACTTTCTTTGACTTAGAAATTTGAAGGAAAGATTATTTTTGTTTTCAGTTCATACACAAAATTTGGTCTCTGAATTTTAAAATTCAATCATAAAAGCCACTTACAGTGCACTTATGACTTTCATGGAGATTCCTCTCTTTACATATAGGTGCATGAATGTTCTTTCTTAATATTTAAACCTTTTTGAATGATGAGTCACTTCACCTGTTCTTTTGGTTTTTTGTTTGTTTGTTTGTTTTTGTTTTTTTTTTGTACTGGGAGCCAAACTAAGGACCTTGTGCTTGCCAGGCAGGCATTGTGCTACTGAGCTATATCCCCTGTTGCACTTTTTAATTTTTATGGGAAATATATGTAGTGACTGAGACTAGGCACAGAGAGAGAAAAGAAAGAGAAGAGAGAAATGATTGACTAGGAGGTAACATTCTACCTGCCCAAAGTTCCATATCATTTTCATCCTTTTCAGATCAAGGGGAGAGGTAGAAATGTGGGGACATCAGAAAAGAGTCAGATTAGTAGATGTTACATGGTGTGCACTAATTTGTTTTTAAAGCACCTGTTTTTAAAAGCAGAGTCTGAGAACAGAGATTATCATTTCATAGAATGAGAAAAACAACTAGAAGACAATATGAAGCCCACTCCCTCCATTTTACAGAACTCAAAATCAGCCTTCAGAAAGGTTACCTGACTTGCCTAAAAGGTACTACAGCTACAAGACCAATGCTATTAGCACTAAAAGAATTTAATTTGTGCTGAATTTCTAATTTGTATATGCACCAAAGTTCATGCCTTACTATATAAACAAGCACATAATCATGTCAATATATTTAAAGTCTTTTGAGCCACAATCACCAAGAAGAATGAACTCCTGTACTAGATTGAAATATGAATAAAGATCAGGTTGGTTTTCCTCATCTCCTTTGTGCCTTTTCATTCTGTTATATGAAGTAATCTATTTCCTTTATCATGAAGAGATATTTCTAAAGCAGGTTGCTTGATAATCCCACTGATTTCATAAGAATTACAATCGGATGTTCTTCATGTTTTTGTGTAACCTTCATTGTACACAAGCTGCTGGATCTGAGTCATATGAATGATTTTAGGACTATTCAGTACCTCTTAAATGGTCCAAAGGAAGCCTGCTATCCTGCAGTAATTTTTGCTCTTGCCAGCCTCTTTCTATCAATGTGAGCTCCTGATTCTCTAGCTTCCTGCATCTCAACTTTGTTAATCATTTTTACTGTGGAAGACTAAATGATCTTTATTCATCTCATTCATTCCATTGAACATTGTCTATTTTACCATCTAAATATGGCCATTAGCCACTAAAAATTATGTTTCATTCATTTACTTATGAGATGATATGTAAAGCACTGCAGTATCATTTATTATTAAAGAATATATTCAGAATACTGTTTAATCTTTGAAAATGTGGAATTAACAAAAAACAGCAATTCAACATGGAACAATACAGTAGTTAGCTTAAGTATGTCTTCTTTTTGGAGGGAGGACTTTCCTACATGCAATTTAGTCTATCATATTTCACATTTTTGTGTTTGTGTTTTGAGAAAGCTTTATGCTTTACCTTCATTTATTTCATTGTATATCATCTTTATTTTTAAAAGTCACTGTTGTTATTCTTTTTTTTTCAAACTGTTCAAAGCTTGAAAACAATAGTCACCAAATAATTAATAAGCAATAGCACTTCATTTTTAACTAAAGGAAGTTAAGAGGAGCAATAAGTTGCTTGTCAACCAACTCACAAAGTTTAGAGGGTAAAGGTCAGCCTCAAAGAAATCTGGGTGAGAGCTCTGGAAATTCTACCCACAGTGTTTTTTCACTGAGGGCCCTGGGTCATCAGGCTTCCAGGCCACCCACTGTCCTCACTGCTTCCCTCATGGTCCTCACCTGTCCTTGATTCTATTCTACAAATTCCGGAAAAGAAGGAAATCACAGAAAAGTGCTAGGGTTTGCCCATTCCATTTCCCATTTACTACTACTTGCTTTTATGTTACTTTTTTCTGATTAACTCTTTATTTTTTAGTATTGTGCTATTTTATTTTTTATTAATAAGTGTTGGTAGTGCATGAATTTTACATTTATCTTGGGGAGTGCATACATGTACATAACACAGCTTAACTCTTTTTAAATTAATTCCCTTTCCTTTCCCGCCTACCTCCTTCCCTTGGCCTCTAAATCCCCTTTCCTCATATTCATTCTTGTTATTATTATTATTCTCTCATTTATGACATA
>PVJX010014559.1:0-36298 GCA_004027295.1 Dolichotis patagonum | reverse complement strand
CCCAGCTCCCAGGACTGGCACAGTGGCTCTCAGAGGCCTGGTCCCATAGCTTTGGCTCCTAGGAACAGCATGGCCCTACACTCTGAATGTCAAGGATAACAAAATGATTGCAGAAGTTCACTGGAGAAGTCCAGATTTGGGATTTCTTAAAACTCCACAATCTCCCTCATAGTCACATGCGCCCATGTCACATCCTTAGGATCCCTCTGGGAGGGGGGCAGCACACATCTGAGCAGGAAACTGCAGTTTCACAGCCTAGAGGTGCAGCTGCCCAACTGTTCAGAAACCTCTGAGTTCAGGACTACACTGTGGGGGACAGAAGGCCTGGGCATCTCCTAATTCTTCCACACACCTCTGCCTTCTTTCCGGGAAGGTTTAAGAGGTATGCTGTATTAGTGAAAGAGACGGGGCCTACAGCTAGGTGGGATCTGGAAAATAGGGCAAGCGAGCACTTCATGAGGAGTGGGCAGGGAACCTAGGGGATGGGTGGAGGAGGGCATACTTCTCCTGGGCTCAGCACCACACCAGCCCTGCCCTGCCCTGAAGAAGTGCTCCTGACCCATAAGCAAGCACAGCCCACCTCTTCCTTTGGTCCTGCCTCTCCACTATTGTGGACCAGCCCCTACCACCTCCAGGTGCACCCCACTTGGATTGAGTGACCCACCCATGAGGATTCTCCTTCCTGCACTCTGACCACTGGTCACTGTTCCCAGGCCCTCCTTTCATTCTCCCTATTCTCAGCACCACACATCATGTCGCACCATGCCTAGGAAGACTATGGGGGCTGGAACACATCTTGGCTGGGCTCAGGAGAGAGCTAGGTGCCCTGTTATAGTCACAGTGAGCAGAAACCTGCCACCAGGGGAACACCATGGCCAAGAGCATCAACAAAGCAGAGAGTTCCCAGCCCAGGTCTGGTGCAATACCACCATGTCCCTCTGTGGTGCACCCCATCCATCCACAAGGCCTCAGTAACACCCCCACTTTCCCTGCAGTCTAGTGCTCGTGGAGCTGGGCACTGAGCTACAGCTGTAGCTCACAAGCCCTGCTCATTTCAAGCCATCTGCACTTCTGAAAAACCTAACTGCTTGCCCTGCCACGGGCAGGGTGGCACCAATCACACTATGTCACGCTGGTGTCACAGTGCCACTGTGAAGTGCCTACAAACAAGTATCACCGATCCCACTGTGTACAAAGTACCTGAGGAAGGCAGAAGGGTGGGATGCAATGTTTCCTGCACACTCTGGGGGTGTTATGAATCCTCACAGAAAGACTGAGAAATGGATTTAGTAACTGAAAGGAGGCACATCAGGCAGCTAAGCAAGATCCCAGAAGCAGTGACATGAAAACAGGCTGTGTGCTGTGGGGCATGGCAGGAATTGCAGGAATAGGCCTGAGTGCCTTGCCTGCTCTGCCTGTGGAGTGGGACTTCACTCCATCCTGCAGGATCTCACTCCTTGTATTCAAGGATGCACTAAGGAGGCTGTGCCAGGTCAGGCCTGTGTCCCGGGAAAACCACTGTGGCACATTTGAAATGCAGGAGAACCAAGGCCATGTCCACTCCACGGAGGCACTTCAGTTACACTGTACAACACTAAACACGCCGCTCAACAGCAGTCTGCCAGGACTGATGACATATAGGCAAATCTGCAAATGAGTTGGAGACATCAACTCTCCTCTCAAAATTGACAGGACAAGTAGACAAGCATTCAGGACAGAAAACAGATATTTTCAACAACACAGCCTCTGTGACCCCAAAGGAGACCCTACCCTACCACAGCAGACACACGTCCCTATCATGCACATGTCACTCCATCAAGCTGGGCCGTATTCCACATCTGAGATAGGCCTCAATACGTCTCAAGATAACTGAAACCATGCACATTATGTTCCCTGGCCACAAAAGAGCTAAATTAAAGATCAACTATCAAAAAGATATCCAGAAAGCCCATAAATATTTGGGAATTAAGCAACACACTTCTAAATAGTTCCACGGTCAAAGAAGAATTCACAACACAAAGAAGATTGGAAAATAGTTTAAATTTAACAAAGATAAAACCACAATAGATATAAATGGGATGCAGCAGTAGAGGAAAATCTGCAAGTATAAAGACTCACATTAGGGAAAAAACGTCTAAAATCATTAAGAATTAAAGAGCGGGAGCAAAGACTAAAACTCAGCAAATTGAAAACACAAGTAAGTAGGAGGAATGAATTAGTAACATTAATAGTGAAAACCAATGACACAGAAAAACCAATTCAGTCTGGCCTTTAAAAGTCAGACTTCACATAAAGATGTGAATTTCTGACAACACTGGTCCTAAATTCTGCCACAATGGCAATGGACTGACCTGTGAGACCTAGTTCAGAAGCAAAGCGTTGGTCCCCTCCTGTCACAGCAAATAACACTTCACTCCTTCAGTCCCCCTTCCTCAAGGCATCCTTTGGGAGGGGCTCCTGAAGAAGCCAGAAGCAGAAAGAAAAAGAGGGGAAGCAAAGGAGATGCTGGTGTGAAGTCCACTTCAGCACAGAATCTTGAGGTATGCGGACACAGGATGAGAAGAGGGCAGAGTTGAAAGCCATGCTGGCCTTCATTCCTGTCACAATAACTGTGACAGGGCTGCATTTTGCTGCTCTGGAGAGGGAAAGGAGGCAGCAAGTTCTGTGTTGGAAAGCTGAGTTTGGGGCATCTCAAGGATGGCCAGAGGCAGAGATTCTAAAATGCACTTCCCATAGGGGCCTGGAATCTGGGAGAGGAGGATGGTACAGAAACAGTTTTTGTGTATCACTAGATTCTAGATGGTGGGTGATGCCCTGGAAGAGAAGCAGTCCTCACTTTGCTGTGAGAGACAGACTCCTGAAGAAAAAAAAAGAACAGATGCCTATAATTGGAGATGGAGTTTTAGGGCTACCAATCAACCAGTTTCTTAGGGCCACTCCTGGGCCTCATGGGCCATACCCCTGGAACAGATGGAAAAAGAAGCCAGACCTTGAGAATCCCAGTAGTCAAAGTCATCTCTAGCCTGCCTAATGTGAAAGGCTCCTGAGAAACTTGGAGGCACACATTCCAGGGCCCCCCTCTGATGTAGTCACTGTGAATCTCTGGGGAGAGACCTGGAGACTGATTGTTAACCAGCCTCCCAGAAAAAGTTGGTTGGGGCTTGCTCTGAGGTACAAGCGGGGAAGAAGCAGCAAAGACAGTAAGAAAATCAGAGAGAGAAGAGCAGAAGGAAACATTCTCGAAAGGAAAAGAACAGGCAGGGTCAGGTGCTTGGACCGGACACCGGTGGATTTGGCAATGAAGACATTATAGGTGATCTTCAATAGAGCCAATCTGACAGGGCCAGACAGCCAAAGGGACAGGGAGGATGGGCAGATAGCAAGTCAGATGTTCTGCAGCTTGGAGGAAAGGGTTATCAAGAGGCTGAGAACTACCCAGGACGACCTGGAGGTGGACAGATCCAGGCAGAGGTAGAGCACATGGGGCAAGAAGCTGGCTGCAGGGCACACAGGAGCCACACACTATTGTACCTCAACTTGCAGCATGCTCACCAAGAGCCTTGAGGTGGTCAGTGTCATTTTAAAGGGACAGGGGCAAAGATTAAAACCAACTCGACTGTGTGACCAGGACGTGGTAGACCTTGGTAGCCAAGCTCCAACTCACCCTTCCCCTTCAAAGCAATCTGACCTCGGCATGAGGCCTCAATCAGCTGTTCTTTCATGCTCATCCTTTCTACACCCTGCTCTTTGAGGCCAAACACCTGTGCTTACCTGCTGCTTTCCTAGCCTCTGGTTTCCCCTCCCACTCTGGCAGGACTTCTCATAAGACGCTGTGTGATGTGATAGCCCCCACCTCAGCTCTGCTACCTTTCTCTCCTGAGTTCTGTTCTACACACACACACACACACACACACACACCTCAGCTCTGCTACCTTTCTCTCCTGAGTTCTGTTCTACACACACACACACACACACACACACACACACACACACACGGCCTAGGTATTTGCATACATTCTTGCATTCTCTGGGACTCTTCACCAGGTCCCAGAGTGGCTTATTCCATAGGGTGTTCTCAGGCCCTTACTCAAATGTTACCTCTCTCAAGAGGCCTTCAGAGCACACAGAATCTTGTTCACTTCCTCGCCCTGCTTATCTTTCTTCTGGAGCCCTATTGTGCCACCTAATGTTATGCGGTAGCCATATGTAGTTTCTTTCCCCTACACAGTGACGCTGACAGCTAAGATCACATCTATCCCATCATCCAAGCACCCAGGGGCCCAGGAATATGCAGTGGCCAGAGGTCCAAAAGCAGCAAGCTCCTTAGCACAGAACCACACAGGCCCATAGCCCCTAACCAGTGACAAACTACAGGACACAGGGCATTGACCTGGCAACTCAAGGTCTTTCCTGACTCTCCTGGATCCCCTTTCAAGGAAGCCACAGGAACTTTTGCCACACGAAGCCAGCACCCATGAAGCAGCCTGACCCTCCATTCCATATCCCCTCTGATGGGTGGGCAAAGGCTTGCAAGAGAGGCCTTGCCCAACCCCCTCAACCACAGGCACTCTGTCTGTCCAGCCTGTGACACTCCAGGTCAGGCTTCAGACCTGGCACAGGGCCCGCACCACCCAGCCTGAGACCCAGGGTCAATAAATATTTATCAACTGTTAGCTATTTGGGTGTCACTGCTCCCTAGGTGTCTACAGGTTGCTACGTCCACCAGCTAAGGTAAACGGGGGTGGAAGCAAGAACACTGAAGGACAAATGGTCTCAGGGTGTAATGTGCTGTTTCTGGGAAGGGCAAGTTGCTTGGGCCTTGGTTAGCCAGAGGCACAACTTCCTGTGGCTTCCTCCCTCAGGACCTGAAGTGCTGGCAGATAGTGGGTACGTGGCATGGGAGTGAGAGGCAAGGGAACAATAGCTGCTGTGGAAGATTGGCCAGGGGTAGGCAGGTCAACCCAATTTTTCAAAAACAGCCAGAAATTCATAAGAGAACATTAAGGTGGCTACGTTATATATTGGCTATTACTTCAAAAGTACGAGCCAGGCATGACCACCCAGCCAATTTCACTTCAGGCCCTCTACCTCTGCTCCTGACACTATCTTCTCCCCTATTTCAAGCTTTCTGGCATCTGATAGATACATGTCAAGCACTTGGGATTATCTGGTAATGAGCCAGCACACTGCTTCACTCTCTGTGACTTCAAATATCAGGACTGGCTGGGGCTGAAAGGCTGTGGCCTGGACTGGCCCTGCCTACCCCTTGGCCCTACCTTCATTGTGCTGAGCTCTCCGTCTCTCATCTCGAGGTGTTCTGGTTCCATCAATTTTTCTAGAAGGGAAAAAAAAAGTATGCATGTATTCTCTCAGACTCCTGTGCCCAAGCACTTACTAAACAGTTAAGACTCGATAATTATCTTTGCAAGGCAAATCCATGCACAAAAAGAGAAGAAACAGTACTTTCTAAGCAGAACAGACTAAGAAACACCCCATGCCTGCTGTGTGCCAACTTGCCCAGCTCCTAGGCCAGAAACCCTCCCTTCCTTCAGCCCCAACAGCAAACCTCCCAGCATCCCCTGCTCTTCAGGCCAACACTCTTGCACCTACGGAGAGTAGGGGTGTGTCCGGGGTGCAATAGTCCGTTGCGTTCCTGTCTGAAGCACATCCTGAGGCGTCATCATGACATAGAATTGGCCTGTAGTAACAGCATTGGTTAATGGCAAGACAATGAATGGAAGAGTTGGAAATGGTTGGAGGCCTCCCTCCAGGCCCATTAACCTCCCCTGCTTCCCACCCCAGCCCTTCCTCTTCTTACCTCCAGCCTGCAAGCTCTGGTCTGTGGTCTGTACAGATACTGCCGTTGTATCTCCCACACTGGATGCGGGGAAGTAGGCAAACCGTGCCTCACCACTGACAGCTTCAGCAGCCGGGCTGCCACCATTGCTGAAGGGATTTTGGATTACAGCCTGGAGGACAGGACAGAGGCGGTCCTCAGCCATCTCCCCATCCACCCTTCTTGTTGCTGTGCTTGATACATAGTACATGCTCTACAGAGAGAGGGAACTCCTCTGTCCTGTGTCTCAGACAGTCCGGAAGCTGCACAGGTACTCAGCCACCATTTGCTGGCCCAGTTCATTTTACTGTAAGAAACTTTCCAGTGAGAGACACATATCCTCCCACCTTTTTTTTAAGTTTTTGAGACAGGGTCCTACTACATAGTCCAAACTGATTTCTAGCCACATACTGGCCTCAGCCTCCCAAGTGCTGGGATTATAGGCCTGGGACACCACACCTGTCATCATCATCCTCAGTTTGCGTAATAAAAAAAAATCAAAACAACAATATCCAACACAAGACTTCACTATACACAATAGGAATCTCACCCCACAGGCCTTATAACCTGAAGGCGGCATCTGTCTCTCATCTGACACACCCCCTAGAGCTGCCTAAGAGCAGTGCCCATGCTTCCCCCCATCCCCCTCCAGATGCTGGGCACCTACCAGCGGGAAGGGTGCGGCGGGACCTGGGGGCACAGAGGCAGCAGCGGGGCCAGGGCGCTGGCCTGCCCCGTCCACACCCACCTGGGTCACAGCCTGCTGCCCCCCCGCGAAGGCAGCTGTGGACACCACGCTGACGGCGCCAGCTGTGTCGCCCTGGCCATCCAGCTGACCATCAGTCACCTGGACTACACGGTATGTCACCTGCAGGGGGCGGCAGAGCAACGAGACCGGCGCTGGGGCTGAGGCTGAGGCTGGGGCAGGGGCCAGGTCTAAGCCTTTCCCAGCCTGCCCGCCGGCCCTGGCTCAGCCCTCCGCCGATCGGCGGGCGCCGGGCCCTCGCCTCACCTGTCCTCCATTATTCTCTGTGCGGAACTGGTACTGGATGTTGTGGTCGCCGAACGCCGCCTGCTGGACGCTGGCGATAGCCACCGCCGTCTGCTCCTCCGCCCCAGGGCCGTCCCCACCTGCGGGGAGGGTCAGGAGGGTCAGCATCGCGCGGGGTCCGCGCGCCCAGCCCCTCCGCGGGCACAGACCCAGTCCCGGTGCACTGCAAACACTCACCTTCCTGCAGCTCGACGCCCTCCTCAGCCTCGGGTCCCTTGTCGTGGCTGCGCGAACACAGAAGGCGAGAGGTCGGACCCGGGCCGCGGCCGCCTGCGCCCCCACCCCAGCGCACGTCCTTCATCCAGACCGCGCAGCCTGGTCCCGGGCGGGCGCCCGCGGGCGGGGGGAACAGGGGCGTCAGGCACCGGGCGCCCCCTCCCTCGCGGCCTCCATTTTGAGCCGGGCCCGGCGGCCCTCGGGATCATGGCGGCCCGACCGACAGGCCGAAGGGCCGGGACCCGGGCGCGCGAGGACACCGGCCGGCCGGGCGCTCTTACCTGGCGGCGGCTGCAGCGGTGGCCGAGGCAGCGGGATCCAGACCCGGGTCCAGCATGTCCATGGGGGGGGCGGGGGCGGGGGGGGGGGGGGGGGGGGGGGGGGGGGGGGGGGGGGGGGGGGGGGGGGGGGGGGGGGGGGGGGGGGGGGGGGGGGGGGGGGGCGGGGGGGGGGCCCTGAGCCCGGCGCTCACGCCGCGCGGCAGGAGGGGACGGAGGAGACACGGGAGCCGCTCGCGCTGATCACGGGGACAAACAGTGGGGTCATGTGAGGAGGAGATGCCGCCGCCGCCGCCGTCGCTCCTGCGCCTGCCGCCTCCTGCTTCAGCCGCAGCCGCCTCCGCCTCCGCCTGTCTGCCGGCTCCGGGCGCCCAAGGCTCCCGGACGCCGCGCGGTCGCCCCCAGCCCGCCGCACGCGGCCCTCGGGCCTCCTTCCCTCAGCGGCCGCCGCCGCCGCGACTTTTTATTTTTTTCACACGGCCTGCCCGGGATGGCCGCTGCCTGTCCCCTTGGTCGCTGGCTCGCGCGCCCGCCGCCCGGCCTGGCTGAGTCCGGCGGCGGATCGCTGCTGCCGCCGCGGCCGCTTTCTATTTTTCCCCCCCTTTTTTTTCCTCCTTTACTTGAGCTGCGCGCGCGCGCGGCGGCGGCGGCGGCGGCAGCGCGAGCCCAGGGCCGACGCGCGCGCGGGGGGGCAGCTCCCGGGGAGCGCGCGCGCTGTCGGTCTCGGGTGGCGGGTGCGCGCAGGCCCGAGTCTCGGCAGGGCGCAAGCGAGGTCAAC
Source organism: Dolichotis patagonum (assembly GCA_004027295.1). NCBI lineage: Eukaryota > Metazoa > Chordata > Mammalia > Rodentia > Caviidae > Dolichotis > Dolichotis patagonum. The sequence goes on along the minus strand of PVJX010014559.1, from coordinate 28,139 downwards.
GCCGCAACCTCCCTGCGGCGCCGCCTGGAACGCGGGGCCAGAGTGGAACGCTGGGGGTCCGACAAGCGACAGGGGTCCGAAGACAGGAAAGTAGGTCGGGGCTGAAGGAGGGGGGGTAGAATGGAAGAGACGCGCGTTCCCGGCGGCGTGCGCGAAATGTTAGGTGCGGGGCGCATGCGCGGGGCGGGGCGGGAGGCCGGGGCGCGCACGCAGAGCCGGGTGAGGCTGCGCGGGGGGCACGTACTCTAGGTCTGCGGGGAGGAGAAGGCAAGCTGCAAGGCGGACCCATCTCTTCCTCCTGACCCGGGACTCTGGTCCGGGTAGGAAACGGAACGTGGCATTTTCTAGACACGCTGAAACTGCCGGGACCCCCACCTCCCGCAGCAACAAACACTTCTCTCAAAACAGACCTTGTGATTATCAATTTTATTAGACTTAAGAGGGGAAGATCTTCAATATTCTCTCGAAATAAAAAATAAAAAGTACTAGCCCAGCTTAGTGGCACACACCTGTAATCCCAACACGCTGGGAGGCTGAGGCAGGAGGAAGTTCCAGAACACCTTGAGTGAGACCTTGTCTCAAAATTTTAAAAAAGTTAAAAAAAAAAAAAGTTGGGGACATAGCTCAGTGCTAAGACTGTGGTTTCAATCCCCAGTACCAAAAACAAAGTACAAAAGCTACATATAAAATGTGAGATCAGACGACTAAACTTTCCCGACTGAGGGCCAAGTTCTGCAAGAGAAAGAAAAACGATGTGAACGATGTGGGTGGGCATGGAGAAGGGCTGAGTGGGGTAGGGCTGTTCGCTCACCTTCTTCAGCTTCCGCTCCCGTGAGGCCTGAGACTCCGTCTCTGAGTATGGGGGCGGTGCTGGAGGATAGTAGGCCTCCTCTTCCTCTTCGTCTCTGTATGGTCTCCTCCTCTTCCCTGGCCCTTTTCTCCTCAAGGCCTCTTCTAGTAGTCGCCCATCATACTGGGGATCCCTGGACCGTGAGCCATCATCCCGAGGGTCCCGGGACCGGTAGCGGGATCTAGGGTCAGCAGGAGGACGGTCCCTACACCTGAAGTCATCATAGTGGGGATCTCGAGAGCGTGCATCTGGGTCGTAGAGGTCATCACGGCTGCGGCTTCGAGGGGGTGCCGGTCCTCTCCTTCCGCTACTTGCAGGAGACCTCCTTCCCGATTCCGCAGAGCCAGGCCGGTTGAGGTCGTCCAGAGCATCCACAGAGTGGGCTCGGGGCCGGCCACTCCCTGCCCGCTCTGTAGAGGGCTCCTGCTCCCATCTCCTGGGACTCCGGGGGGAGTGGTGATCCCACTCCTCATCCCGGATGGGGCTGAGGGCAGGACCCCTGGAAGGTCTGGATCGCCAGTCATCCTCATGCAGGGAGGTGACTTCACTCATGGCTGTAGGGAAGGGGGATGGCAGGGAAGAGGGACTGTCTCTGAGATCTGTAGCAAGCACCCCCAGGGCAGGTTTCTAGGAAACGTTAACCCTTGCCCCACTGGGCCCTAGTTCTCCTGCTCACCCCGCTCCACACGGCCATTGGGTGGGCCAGGACGAGAGGGGTCAAAGTTGGCCAGCTCCTTCTCCATGTAGTAAAGAACTCTCATGGAATTATCCTGCTGATTGGCCTGGATCCTGTAGCCACTGCGGACTTCTAAGGACAGTGGCCCAAGTGACCAGGTTTTCAGGAAAGATGCTGACCCACCCATCCTGTCCCCCTGCCCAACCTTTGAATGATGGACTCTTACCAGAAGTTGAATTGCTGTCTGTGTCTCGAAGCAGGGGTACCTGGGAGCTGTGGCCAGCTACTAGGGGAGATTGGCTATCAGTGGCTGCCCAGCCACCTTCCACCATCCACTCCTCTTTCAACCCGACCTACTCCCTGCCCACTCAGGCTCTCCCCACCCTTCACCTGAGCTGTTTCTGTCGAAGTCTCCAGGGTATCCTTCAGGGTAGCCATTGTAGACAGGGCCCATGGGAATCATGGCTGGTGGTGGGGGTGGGGTCTTGGCAGGGGAGAGGTGGGCATAGGTGCTGGGGCCGTAGATGCTTGGCACCCCTGAGGTGGCTGCTTTGCCAGCGGCATACACTAGGAGGACACAGTGGGCATGGTAAGGCATCTAGGCACCAGGCTATCCTATACCATGACAACACTCTGGAGGGATCTAGGCCTGTACTTCCCCACTCATTCCATTTCTGCAAGACCCCCAGGCCCAAGGGACATCAGCTTCCCTGAGTCCCATTTCCTGTGTGATTCTTCAAAGAGCTTTTGGAATTGGGTACATTTGGGTAGCCCACAACTCTAATCTGGCAGGCCAATATATTTACATTACAGTAGCTTGCCAACATTTGACAATCAAAAAGTTATATGTGAAATTCTAACTTTCCAGGCACTGCAGTGAGAGATGTCTCCGTATGCTTTTAGTTGACAGTGGGCAGAGCCACCCTTCTAGACAAGGCCCACATGCTGGACCACCACTGTCACAAGCAGGAACCATGTTTCTCCTTGGATGGCTAAACTCCTGTTCTAGAAGCGGGAGTCACCTGGGAGCTCCCAGGACTACTCTGCTGTCATGTGTGTGGGTGCCAGATGCAACTAACGGGTGCACTGGGGTCTCTGGAGTTAACTTCTGCCAAGCAGCAAAATATTTCCTCTCAGGTTTCATAACTCCTGGCCACACCTATTCCCACCCTGCCCGCTTGGCTCTAGCCTTGACAGCTCAAGGGAAAATCCTTGTTGCTTTCTTCCCATGCAGAAGGCAGATCAGATGAGAGCTGCTCCTTCAGCACAGTTACTTCCTCTTTGGGATGCCACAGGCTCTGAGTCCCCATCCCCCAATTCACTTAGCTCACAAGCAGAAGTCTAAGGATGCAGTCCTGCCTAGGATAAACCCTTCATTATCTCAGGTGACTGGCCTATGCTGTAATTAGCAGTGGGAGCTCTTGCTTCCTCAGTCCTGCTTCCGCAGGGGGACTGGGGCTACAACAGAAAGGGGTGCTTTTGGCAGGTGACAGAGTCTTGGCATGGAGAAGTATGGCCTTGGGAGACATAAGGCCTGGAAAGACTTGTGCTGTGTTGGCCACATTCTTTCTTAAAACCAGAAGAGGGGACAGGACAGCCAGCATCATCCCACAGAGTGCAGTGGGGCCTGCTCAGGGGAGCACAGCAGGGAACCCATCAGCTGGCATGGGTGGTAGCACTGCAGCCCGGGCCTGTGCACTTTCACAGGCTCCCCTTGATGCTCATACTGCCCATGAGACCTGAGAGAAGGGAACATGGCAGGTGTGGCAGTCCCTGATCTGCACCCTGGCCTGTGGTCATCACTGATGCTGACGGTGGCAATGGGCAGCAGCTAGCAGGCAAGGTACAGAGGCCCCACCCTGCACAAAATGAAAGGTCATCCCTAAATTTCCAGACTCACCCTGAATTGTACATGGGGAGACAAACTCTGAGAGGGCAAAGCACTCACTGGGCCTGCACCTGTCGTCTGTCAGGCATCCTGCCAGCTGGGAACCTCCACCTGCTCCTGCTTGTAACTGCCTGTCATTCCTGTGACTGTGTGTACTTGGGGCTGCGTGCCAAGAGGCTGGTCTACCCAGACACCCTCCTGAAGGACACTGAGGAACCAGCAACAGCTGTGGTTCCCTGTAGAGTAGACTAGGACAGCCATGAAAGGGAGTCTTTCTTCCTGTGGTGAGAGGGAGATTCTTTTCTTCATTCCCCCACCCCATGGTTCTGAGGATTGAGGGAGTGCTGAGCTATATCCCGAGCCCAGCTTAACTTTCTCGCTCCGTCCCCATCTTCAGCCCCTTCCTCTCTGGTCCCAGTTCTAATCCTGATCTCCCATAGGTTCCTGCATTAATGTGCTACACACCTTCCTAAACACAGGGTCCACAGAAAATGTGCGGCATTTGAGTATTTTGAAAATTTCCTAAAATTACATAGTCCCATAAACCTTATTTGATTACTTACCATTTTTTACTTGAGATTTTGTTTTTAAAGGGTGTTTCAATTGCCTGTGAATAATATCTTGTACAATGGGACATTTTCTTTTTACCATTTGTATAAGTTATACTTACAAGAGAAATCTCAAAGTAAATGAAAATTAAAAGTTGAAGTATGCCAATGATAACCCAAAACAGCAGGTACTCCTTGGCCTTTCTCATTGCTAACCTCCATACCAGTGGCATTGTCCCCGAGGGTAGGAAGATGTGTCCTGCCCCTTGCAGGACTGGTGCTGGGGTACTTACGAGCTTCTGGGCAGCAGCACTTCTGCGGGCAGCAGGGGCACCTGACATAACAGCAGCAGGTGTGCGGGCAGCACTGACACCAGCAGATGCCCAGGAGGAGGAAGACGAGGAAGGCAGCGAGGCATACCACAACCACGAAGAGCCAGTCTGCAGAGACAAGGACAGGCCCTGAGCTGAGAGGGGAGAGGGACAGGCTCTGCAGGGCAGTATGCAGTTGACACCTGGGCAAAGGGGCCTACTGGCAAAGCTCATCGGGGAATCTGCAGCCTTTGCTAGATTCTCTGTGCAGCAGCAGAGGGTTGCCCAACTCTCTACAACCCAGTCCCAAGTGAGGGGTTCCCCCAGGTTCAGACAGACAAGGCAGAAAGTAAGAGGCAGTCTGGCCAGAACAAGGTAGACTACAGCCTCCAGAAGAGGGGAGAGAGCCACAGCCCAGACCCCAACCCCTGAAGAACACAGCAGATGCCAGTCACTTGAGCCCCTGCCTACACCCCAAGCCCATCCTCAGCCAGCCTAGTCCACCCACAAGCCTACAGCCAGGCCACTACCTGTCCCAGAGTCAGGTGGGTTAATGGGGGGTCCACAGCAAATAGTGGTTAGGGGTTGGGGAGAGTAATGGAGAAAGAAGTGGTAGGTTGGGGCTCCCAGAAGCCCCCCACAGAGGACTCCACCCCCTGTACCTTCCATGGGCCCCGCCTGAAAACCAGGTAAGAGCTCAGTCACCCCGAGGTCCTGCCTGGAGGGACAAAAGAGAAATAGGAAATTATGCTAGCCAGAGCCAGCCCAGGCCTCCCCTACCCCTCAAAATGCCCAGCTCCAGCTGGCTAAGACAAGGTGTGCTCTGTGGTACACAGGGAGGGGCTGATGGCCCAGGAGGGGCCTGTCCCCCAACCCTGTGAGCCTTCACATTATGCACCCACACTCTCTGGCCCCACAGGGATCCTGCATACAGCTCCTGGGCTCTTGAGGGCTTCATCTCAGTCCTGGCCCTGCATCCTCGTCACCTACGTGGGCTCTGTCATCCCTGAGTTCCCATCGAGGTGACAACAGCGTAGGCACAGTGCTCCTGTGGCCCATCAGAATGTCTTACAAGCTGAAGAAAAATGTGATACTGTCTATAATAATGGATTCTTTTTACAACAGTCATGTAAGATGTATATATATCTTTAAATGGAAGAAAGGGCCCATGAAGGCAGCAGTACCTGTGGCCCATATAAGACAAACGTGGTCTGGGGTCAGTAATCCAGGAGGGTCCAATGTCTATTCATGTAGTCTGTCAGATGTGCACTTTTCCTTTCCGAAGGTGCCACAGGAGGAGCTTGGTGCCCCACAAGCATTGTATGACACAAGCTGCACACACATACATACAACCACCCCACAGCAGCAGCCCTCTCCAAAGCCCACACCCGGCATCATGTGCCCCAGGGAGTGGGGGCAGGAGCATGCCGATCAGTCCTCCTCAAAGTGTGGCCCTGTCTACAAAACCAGAACTCTTCAGAATGGCACTGTTGCTCACTTCGATGTTGCAATGTCTCCTAAAACACATGTGCCCACGGCTTGACTGCTAGCTGACAGACTTCCGGGACAGGACTGGATCACACAGGCTTTTGTCCATCGGTCTGATGGTTATCACTGGGAGGTGCAGGAAGGGGAGGTGTGCCGAGTTGAAGGGCGTGAATCATGGGGGCATGACCTCGGAGACTTTCCTGGTCCCAGACCCTTCCTCTGGCTTTTTCCTTCTCTCTGCTTCCTGGCTGCTATGAGGAGGGCAACCTTCCTCTGCCGGGCCCTTCCAACCACAATGCTTCTGCTCACGTCAGGCCTAAAGCAATGCAGCCAACGATGGTCCAAAACCTCACAAGTTGTGAGCTAAAATAAATCTTTCTTTCTTAAAGTTGATATACGTCAGGTTTTTTTTTATAGTGACAGAAAGCTGACTAATACTCTAAAGCAATATTTGCCTTTCTCCCTCTCTTTGTATCATAGTATACAGTGGGGGTTTCCGGAGGCTTGGTGACGTGATGACATCACTGCCCTAATGGCTAATGGATTGTGCACTTGTGTATCATTTGCTTTAAAAAGTTCTCAGTTTCCTGAAGAAGAGTCATGAGTCTAAGGCCAACCTAAGCTATATAGGGAGTTCAAGGCCAGTGTGGACTACATGGCAAGACCTGGCTCAAAAAATAAAATTCCTAGTTTTAACTTCCAATATGTTAAACAACTTCAGGTAAAACCCACAAAAACTTTTTGAAACCAACAAGATCCTCAATAATGTTTTAGAATGTGAACAGGTCCTAGGGTGAAATTCTGAGACCCACTGGTACCAGCTGTGGGTTTTACCAGCTGCACTTAGGCTCCCGTCCTGTGGCACACTGCACACATGCGTGAGGACACCACACAGCCCCTACACCTCTTGTACAGCACACGCCATCCAAGGATGTGCGGGCTTACACAGAGCACGCATGATAGCGTCTCCTCCACACAGGGCACAGGGGCCCCCAAGCCAGACCAGGGCTGCTGGTGACACCCACCCTGCCCCTGGCACTGCTTCATTTTAGACGCTCTTGAACACCTGTGCTTTCTGAAAATCACACAGTGCCACCCCAGCAGGGCAGGAGGCAAAGTTGCTGTTTTGGGACCTGGGGTACCCTATGGCCCTGCAATGTGGCAGAAGATGAGTCCAGCCTCCTCTCAGTTACACAGTTGGCCCCCAGTATCCTACCAGATTGAGAATGCCAGGGAGGGTATGTGTGTGTGTGTGTGTGTGTGTGTGTGTGTGTATTCAACACACTTTCTTCCTTACCATCCTTCCCTAAGCGATGCAGTGCAATGATTACTTACACCACATTCCCACTGTTATCAGCTATACTAGGTTACTGCTTAACACAGAGATGATTTCAAGCATACAGGAGGACACAGGTAGGTGGTGTGAGTACCATCACTTTACAGAAGGAACTTGAGCATCTTTGCATTCGGTGTCCTGGAACTGACTCCATGGATATTAAGGGACAGCTGTATATACAATCAACCCTCCCCACCCACTTCCTCACTGCTGGTCAACTCTGATCATCTCTTAGTGTTTCTTATAAAAGACACTGGAAGAGGTAGAGTTCCTGAGGTTCTCTCCACTCCTAGTTTGGCTCAGGCTGACCTGAAACACTGCAGGGAGTAGGGGCCCTGCCTGGGGTGCAGGGCAGAGAAGCCCAAGTGACTGGCCATGCCACAGGGGAGAGCAAAGCAGGCAACAGAGCCCAGCAAGTGGGCCAGAGGATGGAGGGCAGATACGGAAGTGGACAGAAAGGCTGTCCCCCACTTCCCCAGGGCCCAGCCCCACTCACCGAGGACGATGAGCTCTGCGTAGGCCTCATTGTTCCCCTGGAGGTCCTGGGCTGAGACCACAGAGCAGTAGTATACACCACTGTCTCCCCAAGCCGTCTGCTCAAAAGTCAGGTCAGCATCTGGTCAGGAAGAGAGGTGTGAGGGCACCTCAGGGGCGGGTACCTGGCCTTGGCAGGGCCTGAGCACCACCCCCACCCCATGGGCCAGCTGAACAGGGGTTGCAAATGAATCAAATCAAAAAACCATTCTCACTTCTGGCTCGCTTGCTTGCTTTCTTTCTTTCTTTCTTTCTCTCTTTCTCTTTCTCTTTCTCTTCTCTTTCTCTTTCTTACTGGCTTTTGAGCCCAGGCCTTTGCACTGAACTACATCCTCAGCCTTTTTTTTATTTTGAGACAGGGTCTCCGTAAATTGCTAAGTTTCTAGGCTGGGCTTGAACATGTAATCCTCCTGCCTCAGCCTCCCAGAGTGCTGACATTAGTGTGTGCCACCATGCCTGGGTAGGATATGTTACTTTGTCTACTGTGAACACTGAACATGGGTTATTTCACAAAGTCCAGGAAACACAACATCTTGTTTTGTTGGAGATGACCTAACCCACGCAAAGTCGTACAGCTCACTGATGGCACAGCTAGGACAGACTAACTCCAGGGCCAGCACTTTTCAGCTCAGAACATCCTCCCAATGGCCTCTCAAAGCCAAGGCGGAACCTCCCCCAACACAGCCACGGAGCCTGGTACAGATTGGAGGCTGGGCCAGCGGCAGAAGGCACTGCCAACTAGGCCAGATTACAGACAGGAGGAGATGCCAGGCACTGAGGGAGAGGGTGTGATGTGTGGGAGAGAGACTGACTCTCCAACTTCCCACCCCCCGCCCTTCTGTCCTTACATTCCAGGTCAGATCTTGGGGCTTGGGGACGCTCTGGTCTGCAGCTGCCCTAGGCAAGGAACCTGTTAATTATGCCACAAATTAAAGTCTTTTTAGCACATCCAGTTTTGTAACTACTCCTCAGGCCCTAATGAGTTAAACTCTTTCTGTCTGTCATTCACCAGTGTGGGACAGGATGGCACCTGCTTGGCAACACTGCCATAGGCCCACAGGGGACTGGAACAAGCTAGAGATAAGCACCGAGACCAGCAGAGCTGCACAGGTATTCCACACTGCTCTAATCATCTGCCCTGGCCCACAGGGCCCTTGGAGAATCGGCCTCAGTCCCACCATCTCCTGTGCACGATACATACATGCTGGGCTTGGGCCTGCCTCAGCTTCCCCTCCAGTGGCTCTGTTTCCCCCACTGTGACTTCTCCTGGCTGGTTCCTTGTTGGTACCCAAGCCTCAGCAGGAAGGAGTGTTCCCTGGCCGCCCTACCTTGCACAGCTCCCTGCCCAAGTGTCTGTCTCTGGCCTGGTGACAGCGGGGGCTCCATGCAGCAGAAATGAGTCTGTCTAGGTCAGTGCTGTCAATCTACGGCACACAGACTGTATCACTGAAAGCTCTGAAAGGTTCGCCATCACTGGTCTAGGTCTTCATGGCCTGAGATGGGGATGAGAAACAAGCCCTTCTCTCCTCATGCTGACCTTCCTTAGCTCCTACTGTCTGTTCCAGCATTCTAGATACACGTTACAGACAGACACTTCATCCATTTGGCCAATATTCAATAAATACCAAATGTGTCCTATGCTGCAGGCAGCATTTGGGGCAGGTGGTGGATGGGAAGGCATGGTTCTGTTTGGTCTGTATACTTTTGGGTTCCCCCCAACCCTGTCAGGGGATCCCTGAAGTCAGAGTTACTTTCACAATAATACTGAGCCATCACAGGTCCTTTCCCTTAATCTCTTCTGAGTATACTATGGCCTTTTCCACAAGATACATAACATGTGAGCACAGCAGATCAAAGAAGCTTTGAGAATCCAGCTTCTTCTACTCAGCCAAATGTTAGAAATTTATAATAGGAAACAGTGCCACTCTTTTCATTAAAACTTGTTTTGGGGAGGGGATGGAAAATATGGCTATATTTTCATTAAAAAGTATTTACTTATTTTTGGTTTTCTGAAACGAGGTTTCACTACACAGTTGAGGCTGGCCTTGAACTCACTATGTGGCTCACGCTGTCCTCAAACTCATGGCAACCCTCCTGCCTGTTTCTCAAGCGCTGGGATTACAGACATGTGCCACCACACCTGGCAGAAAAAGTATGGTATTTTTGTAATTCATTTATGACTGTCTTTGAAATGTTTTAAAAATGCAGTCTGCTAGCTACAAATACACAAGCTTATTGAGGTCCTCTATAATTGAGAGTGTAAACAGGCACTGAGACCAAGACTTCTGAGACTCACTGCTACGGAGAACTCACCCTGGTAGAACTCATAGTCTAAGCACGGAAGAGAGACAAATAAAAATGAACCATACTGCATATCAGACAGTGATAAGCAGTGTGGAGCAAATGAACTGGAAAGGGAGCAAGTACCAGGCAGGGAGGGAGAGCTGTGCAGCTGTAAATAAGGAAGCCAGAGGCCCCCAGAGGTGACCTTCAGATCATACATGGTGGAATGGCAGCTATGCCCCCACTCCAGAGCCTGGTACTTAGCCACCATTTATTGAGCTATTGCTATGTGCTAGGTAGGCCCTTCTGCATGAATCCATTCTTTCACTGAATGTTCAAAAACCGTGAATCAGATTCTCCTAAACACAGGTTTTTCTTTGATGCCCTCTTAGGCGACAGCCATAAGATGGACAGTCATTTCCATCTGTATCTTTGAGAAACATCACTGGGTGGCTGCTGGGTGCTGTGGTCTGGAGCACCCACAGTTACTGCTCACACTGAGCTGTCCTACAGGAGGGTTTGGGCCCATGGGGTCAGGTGAAACAGGTCAGCAGGAGCTGCTCAGTCAGGAAGAAAGTGGCCGAAAAACCATGGAACTGGCCTGGCTGGGGAGCTCATCTGGGCCTGTTTCTGTCCCCCAAGGGCCTAAGACAGAGGTCCAGTGAGATTCTAATCATGCATCCCCAACACCGGAACACAGGAGCTGGTCCCTGCCCATGGCTGAAGAGTTAGACAGGAACCCCCGCTGTGGCAAACAATTATAGAGGCTAAAAGTTGAAACCTGGGATCTCCAGGGCTGGATCTGGGCCTTGGTGTGTTTTGTTTGGACTGCATGTTTTCAAAATTCATGAGAAATATGGCTTTCCGGATTCTTCTGATCAATCCTAAGGCCTCAACCTACTTCCTTCCTACAGGGTGGACCCGGTTCCTGGCCACAGTGGCTGGGCATGGTTTCAATTGTTTCAGGTGCAGGGAAAAGATGCCAACCTCCAGAGAACACAGCAGGCCCCCTCCTTGACTCTGGCCTCTGCTTTCTTATCTACACATAGCAAGGGTGGCCTCATGATTTCTAAGGTCCCAAGGCCTCTCTGCTCCAGTACTACTGAGTGTGGGCAGTACATGGCCCCAAGCAGCCTGAGGTAGAGATAATGGGGCCTTAGATGCAAATGGCCCACATTGCCAAAGCAGGTTAGAATGGGAGGGGACACGATCCACCTGGGGGGAGGGACACCTCCAGTCTGCCCAAGATTATCCTGCTTTCCTTATAAGCCTAGGGCATCTGGTGACACTAGGAACACCATAGAGAGGTCCACTTTGCCCTGTCCCCAAAGTGCAAGTGGAGAAAACTTAGTAGTAACCCCAGGTTACTGGGGTTCTGAAAGGACACAGTCACAATACAAAGTTACCTACCATGGCCTGTATCAAATGTGGCTCAAGTCAAGGCCATTTGAAAGACCCAGGTCTCCAAGGTCTCTGGACATGAAGGTCCCTCTTGGATAAAGCCTGAGGGTAGCTCTGGGGCTTTGTGTCCAACACAGAAGCCCAGATTCCAAGGGCACACTGCCTATGTGGTTGTCCTGACAGGCCCAGAAAGTCAGGCCTGATCCAGGTTGGCACAGCATAAACCCCCAAGAAGCCTCAGGAATAGCAGGATGCTTCAGGTTGAGCTGCTCCCTTCCCTAAAACAGGGTCGATGGACTGTGTCTGCAGCCCTGCCTTTTATCTGGGGTCTGACAGTCAGAAATGTGTACCACAGGCAAGTCTCTTGGGGTTTCCCTCCCTATTCTTCCCTTATGCCCAGGATCAATACCCTATCTGTCTGTAAGCAGTAGAAGGACACACCCATTATGTGGGTGAGCCCTCATCCCTCCAACCACTACCACTGTTCCCTCTCCTCTGTCTTCTGGATTTTCCAGGGCCCAGTCCCAGCCCGCCTCCAATCATGACAGTAATCATAAGGTGGCCATGTCCAAGTCACTGCACACAGCACTCACCCGACACTGTATTCTTTTCACCACACAGCACTGTCTGAAATTCTCTTACTCTTTCTGAATCATCCTAACTTAGAATGCCATCTTCTGGGGCAGGGACTTCAGCTGTTCTGATCACCACTCTGTCCCCAGCACCTACAAGAATACCTAGCACCATTGAATGTAGTAGCACATATTTGTAATCCCAGCATTTTGGGTGAGATAAGAGGATCAAAATTCCAAGGACAGCCTGGGAAACTTAGCAAACCCTATCCTAAAATTAAAAAAAAAAAATCTGGGGGTGTATCTCAGTGCAAAGGCCCCAGGTTCAATCCCTAGTACTGTTCCTTTAGTTCACTTATGTCACCTCCCTTTTGTTCCCTGGGTGAACACACAAACTAGAGATTGGGGACTAGGTCCAAAGTGACTGAATTGGAACCCAGCTCAAACCAGCTGTGACCCTAGGCAAGTCACTTTAGCTCACTAGGTCTCTGTGAAATAATAGTAATGAGCTCACTAGGTCTCTGTGAAATAATAGTAATGGAAACGACTCATTCCAAGTACTATGTGATCTATGTGAGTTCATCTATGTGAACCTGGAGTAGGTTCTGGCACTTAGGAGGCCTTTTGTTAACAGTCCTTTCTATAAACTCTACTTCTCATTGCAGGAACTACTAGTATTATTATAAAATAAACTCCTGCCTTTCTCTCCATCACTATTTCCTTTAACTGCAAGCACTTGAGAGTCTACATTGTGTTTGTCTCTTTCACTGGCTGTGACGTGAGCTCCAGGAGGGAAGTGATTTGCCGGTTTGGTTTACGGTTTTCCGGCTATGTTCTCAGGGTCTAGAATAGCACCTGGTATACAGGAGGTACACAATATATCTCTGAGGTTAAGGAATGTATGGATGGATGGAAGAAAGGGTTCTGCCCTGCATCAGTCCTTTCTGACAGTGGTGCTCATAAACTCTTGGGCAGACTCTGGACTGGGCACCAGGGAGCCAGCCCACACCCCAGGAGCCCCAGCCTCCTCTCCCACCCCACCTCACCCCACATACTTCCCGTAATGGTGATCCTCCGGCCCTGGTAGTAGTCTCCTAGGGTCACGGCATTACCCTGCTTGGTGGCTACAACCCTGACAGTGCGCACGCTGTCCTGGCACTCCACGTATGGGTTGTAGCTGGGGTTGCCAGCTGCCAGCTGGGCATTGAGCTGGTTGTCCACGCTGGTTGGGGAGAATGCATCAGCGATGCGGTCCCGGCAGAAGGACTTGTACTTCCAGATCACAATGGGTGCTGTGAGGCTCGAGGTCATCTGGTAGGAGCAGGGCAGGGTGACGGGCTGGAACAGGATCACTACGTGGTAGGGGTTGGACACTGTCACCTGGATGGCACTGGCAGGCACTGAGGGCAAGAGGTGAATGAGCAAGGACCGCTGTGAGCTCGAGGAATTACTTCAATAAGAATGAGCAACATCACTTGTCACCAAGTTGACACTTAGAAGCATCTGGTTTTACAGAGTGCCTGGCACCCATTGTTCCTTAATCCCCAGGGTGGGTGAGGCAGCTCCCACAGTCATGCCCATTTCATAGAGCCATGGGGCTGAAAAGTGGCAGATAAGAGGTTGTAGGGCCAGATTTCTGGAATGTGCTGTCTTCTCAGATCTGATCCCTGAACCCCCAGGTTCTCTTCCTTTCACCATTTACAGAAATGGACATGGCTCTCATATGGGTGAACCCAAAAGCCCACAGTGTCCCCAGGGCTCAAGGAAGCCCTCACTTCAAAATGAGGTGCCAAGGGCTCCAAGTCACCCAGGTTTTCGTGGATCTTGCAGTTATTTGAACGAACCACTTCCCCACCGAGTGGCTGAACCCCCCCCCCAACATCTCCATCAGCCTCTCCCCTTCGTCCTACCCCGAAGCCACCTCAAATGCGTCCCCAAAAAGACCCGGTCCCCGCCAGAAAGAACATGCCACCCAGTTGGGCGCCTGCCAGCGGAAGACAGTTTCAGGTCCACAAGTCCATCTCATCGACTCTTCCGCACAGAAACTGGGAGTCGGCGAGAGGTGGGTGGGGCCAGGGGGTGGAGAGTCCCCAGTCCCACAGCCACTGGAAGCCTGGGAACTCTTTCCTCTTATTCAAAAAAAGAAATCTGATCCAGACTTCTGATGCTCTCCCCCGTTACCCTAATACTTAAGACACTCGGGGTGGGCCCAAGACCCCACCCATACCGGACTTTTCTGCGATCACGTAGTCCTTCACCCCCACCCCACAAAGAGTCCCCTTTTGTCCCTGCAGCTCCAGGGATGATGACTCCAGAGTTTCACTTCCTACTATCTCCCAACAAGGCAGAGGGAACCTCAGAAAGGCGAACAGGGGAATCCCCTCACCTGGGCACACAGGCAGATGCCCAGTCTCTGCGCCCTCCCCCTAGGGACCCCGGGTTCTCCCACCTCCCGGGCCGCTAAGACCTCTGTCCATCTCGCTTCTGCAGCGTTCCAAGCGCAGCACCCGCGCCCCGCACCCCGTACCTGAGCACCAGGTGCTGAGAAGGAGCCAGACGAAGACGACTGCTGCCGAGTGGAAGCCAGGCCCGCAGGAACGCGGGGACTCCGCCGGCGCCATCGCGGCCGTCTAGGCGCGCAGGGCCCGCGCGTACCTTCTCGAGTACCAAGAGAGTAGGGGGCGCGGCGAGCTCCAGGCCGGCGGGGGTGCGCGCTCCTCCCCTTCCCGCTTCCGTTCCTTGTTCTTATTCCAAGCCCAATCTGCCGCGCTCCAGGAGTTTTAACCAACAGAAACACAGTGGACGGAGCATACGCTTTCAGCTGTCTCGGGGACGCTTGCTGGCCACACGGTGGTCCTCTGGGCCACTCCACCCCCTACGCGCCTCGGGCAATGGATCGGCCCAGGTACACAGGGGAGGGAGCCAAGGGCTGGGCTTGGGGGGTGGGCGGTGGGGAGGGGCTCCTCGGCCTCCCTCCCCGGAAGTGGGCTGACCCAGGTGCGCTCCTGCCCCCCAGGGCCTGAACCAAGTGACCCGCGCGCCAGGAGGGAACCGACAGGCCGCGGGTCCCGTCCACGCGCTCTGGCCTCGGCCCAACCAAGCGGACCGAGATTCTCGGGCACAGAGACGCACTCGGCGTGATTCACCTGTTGAGAGTGGGCGGGTCCGCCGCGCACCTGTTCTCTCCCCGCCCACACCCCCGTCCCCGGCCGGCGATGGACCCGCCTAGGTGCGCCCAATGGGGAGGGACAAGTCGGAGTGAAGTCCGGCACGAGTTTCTCCGTTCGCCTTGGGATTCCTCAGGCCCGGTAGCGCTAAGGTGCTGTGCACTTCCTGTGCCTAAGGAGTAAAGAGAAGTCCCTGAAAAGAAAGCTCTGCACCCCCTAGGGACGCCGGAGGGGACTCGGACTCTCCAGAGTTGGAATTTATTGCGAAAGTTTTCACCACCTCCCCCTACTCTCAACTCTTGGTTCGGCCCCAGGGCATCCCTCGCCCCAGGCCAGGCCTCCGGAAACTCTGGCTCTTAAAGGGGCCGAGCGGGGTTGGCGATCCAGGGGCCAATTTCCTCCCGGAGATCCCAGGAACTAGCCACCTGCGCGGAGAGCCAGGCGCGGCCCCGCGGTGGGGCAAGCAGCTGTGTGCTGCGTTCGGCGCGACTCTGCTGCCTCCCGGTGGCGCCGAAGGAATGTGCAACCTGGGAAACATTGCTTTCCCACAGAAAAGTTGCAGAGTGGCCACTGGCTGGTGGGTCGGGTAGCTAGGCGTGTTTTATTTCATCATGTACTGTACTTAAGTCAGGTCACGTTCCTCCGCGCAAAACCGTGCCATGGCGCCTCATTCCCAGCAGAAACCAAAATACAGTGGCCCGATCGCCCCTGAGCTCCCTCTGGTTCAACTTCATCCTCAGGGACCTCCTCCTTGTTTTTCAATCTGCCTCTCAGACCACCTCAGGGACATCGTCCATGTCACTGCTTTTTCAGGACACCCTTCTATATCTGACAGCATGGTCCTTCTTCTCTTTTATGGCTTCTTTTAGATGTCATCTTTGCAATGGCCTCTTCCCTAGCCACTTGTAAAATTTCAACCTGTCCACGTACATTCACCGCTTTAAATTATTTTGATAAATTATACATACCGTAATATTTATTTTCACTATTTCTAAGTGTAAACTTTGGTGATCTTACATTCACGATATTGGGTGCACTCAGACCTTTTCATTGTCCTCAATATACATTCTCACCCAATTAAACATTTCTCATTCCTTCTTGCCCTGCCCCTAGCCACTAACATTTATTCTACGTTGTGGCTATCGAATTCATATAAATGGAATTATGTAACATTTGCACTTCTGTGTCTGTTTTAAGTGTCCATCTGTTTTGCAGTATATCTCAAAATCAAAATTTCATTCCTTTTTATAGCTGAGTCACTTTCCATTGTAGGCCACATTTTATTCAGCTATTCATCTGCTGATGGCCATTTAGGATAGCTCTTTTTTTCCAATGTAAATAGTGCAGCTGTGAACATCAATATAGAGATATCTGCTTTCGGTTTTATACACCTAGGAGTAGAATTGCCAGGTACTGGGATAGTTCTATCTTTAACCTTTTGAAGAACCACCCCATTGTTTTTCCACAGTGATTGTACCTTTGCGCATTCTTACTGGCAATGAATGAGGGCTGCAGTTTCTCTGCACCCCCACCAATGCTTCTTGTTACCCATTTTCTTGCTTTTAGCTATCCTAGTTAGCATGACATGGCATTTCATCACGGTTTTTATCTGCATTTCCCTGATGGCTAATGATATTGAGTATCTAGTCTTCTTTGGAGAAATGTCCCTTCAAATCCTGGGGCTCCCCCTACTTGTTTTTTTTTTTTTCTTTACCAGGAATCAAACTCAGAACCTTGCACTTACCAGGCAGGTGCTTATGCTGCTGAGCTATATCACAGCACCCCTCCTCCTTTTGAGACAGGATCTCACTGTGAAGCCTTGGATTCACTATGTAGCCCAGGCTGGCCTTGAAGTCTCAGTGATCCTCCTGCCTCAACCTCTTGAGTGCTGGGATTACAGACATGCATTCTCCATGCCTGCCTGCTTTGCCATTTTAATTGTCTTTCTTGTCAAATTGTAGAAGATCTATATATATTCTGACAATCCCATGTTAGATATATGATTTTCAATTAGTTTCCCTCTCTATTTTTTTAAAAGTCTCAGTAGTGTCTGTTGATACACAAAGGTCTTAATTTGTTGCTTAATTTATCTACCTTTTTCTTTTGTTGCTTGTGCCTTTGACACCGTATCATGCAGTCATTGCCAAATCTACTGTCACAAAGATTTCCCAAACATTTTCTTCTAATAGTTTTATAATTTTAGCTCTTAATTTTGAGACATGTTAATTTTTGTATGTATAGAATAAGGTTCCAACTTTATTCTTTTACATGTGGATATCCAGTTTTCTCATCACCATTTATTGAAAAAAATTACTGTTCTCTATTAAATGGTTTTGGCTCCTTAGCCAAAAAATCATTGTCTATTTATGTGAAGGTTTGTTTCTAGGTTCTCTTTTTTATCCTGTTGGTCTCTGTCTCTCCTTATGCTGGTACTATACTATTTTAATTACTGTAACTTTGTAGTAAGTTTAGAATTGGGACGTGTAAGTCCTTCAACTTTATCCTTTTTTAAAGGTCATTTCAGCTATTTGGGAGCTCTTCCAATCCCACTTGAATCTGAGGATCTGCTTCTACTTCTTTTAAAAGAATGTTAGAATTTTGATAGAAAAAAAGAATTTTGATAGGCATTGTGTTGAGTCTGTAGATCACTTAATGTTGTCTTCCTAGCTATAAGCATAGGGTATCTTTCTATTTATTTAGACATTTTTCAACTTCTTTTAGCATTTTTCTGTAGTTTCCAGTGTGTAACTCTTTCACTTTCTTGCTTTGATTCATCCCTCAGTGTTCAATTCTTTTAGGTGCTATTGTCCATGGAATTGTTTTCTTAATTGCCTCTTCACATGCTTCAGTGCTGATGTATAGAAACACAACTAAATTTTGTTTGTTGAGCTTGTACCCTGCATCTTTGCTGAATTTACTTATTAAGTCTAGTAGCTGTTTTGTGGATTCTTTTTGAGTTTTCTAGATGTAAGATCATGTCATTTGTGAGCAGAGATAGTTTTGCCTTTTCCTTTGCAGTTTGGATGACTTTTGTTTCCTTTTCTTGTCTAATAGCTGCACGTAGATCTTCTCAGAACACCTGTGGTGAAAGCGAGCATCCTTGT
This sequence comes from Dolichotis patagonum, assembly GCA_004027295.1. Classification (NCBI taxonomy): domain Eukaryota; kingdom Metazoa; phylum Chordata; class Mammalia; order Rodentia; family Caviidae; genus Dolichotis; species Dolichotis patagonum. The sequence continues at coordinate 9,981 of PVJX010014559.1, read as the reverse complement.
CTTGTTTCCAGTGTTAAAAAGAAAACTTTCTTTCAATACTGAATATGATGTTTGTTAGGTTTTCAGCGCAATAAGAAAGAAGATATTTATAAAATAAGTATAGGCTTTATTGCAAGGACGTGGAGAGAAGTCTGTGACTATAGACAGACAGCCTGGCATTCTCTGACCAGAACATGTGGCATGGGGTACACATATAACCTTTGACTGGGCGGTGGTGCTTAGGGCGGGCATTGATGACACACAAGTTACTGATTGGGACCCCTTTTTGCGCCACTGGGAAAGGAAGTTGTCACAGGGGAAGGAGGAGGTGACCTCATGGTAAACACGCTGTTTGGTCCTGCCTCTCACAGCTGTTCATTCTAGGGCAAAACCCTGTCAATGTTAGCTATAGGCTGTTCATAAATATCCTTAACATGTTCAGGAATTTGTCCTCTTGTTAGTTTTCTGAGACTTTTTTTAATCATGAAAAGATTTTAGATTTTGTCAAATTCCCTTGTGCACCAATGGAGAGGATCCTATGTGATTTTTTTCCATTTATCCTGTTAAAGAAGAAGGAAATGTCAGATTCTGAATTGACTGGTTACCTACTTTTGTTGAATTACCTTAGCATTCCTGCCTGCATTTTACTTCATCATGATGGATATTCCTTTAATATGCTAATAAACTCAACTTGCTCAGATTTTATTAAGGCTTTTGTATCTAGAGTCAGGAAGGATGCTAGTTTGTAAGTTTTGTTTCTATCGATAGCCTCATCTAGGTTTGGTATTAGGGTGACACTGGCTGCACGGAACAACTCTATTTCTCCCTTTGATTCTGTCAGTTTTTGCTTTATATTCTGAAGTCCATTATTAGGTGTGTAAATGTTCATGAGCATTATATTTTCTTGCTGTATGGAATGTTTTATTAATGTATAATGTCCTTCTTTCTCTCTAGATTTAAAGGCTATTTTCGTCTGGTACTTACATAGCCACTCCACCTCTCTTTTGATTACTATTGCACAGAATATCCTTTTCCATTCTTTTTACTTTAAACATTTCTGTGTCTTTAGGTCTAAAGTGACTGTCTTGTAGACAGAATATAGTTGGTGTTTTTTGTTTTTGTTTTTCTTTTCCAGTGTTGGGGATTGAACCCAGAGCCCAACAAATGCCCAACAACCATTTTACTATTGAGCTATATCCCCAGTCACTTTTATTTTTTTAAAATCTGAGACAAGATCTTGCTAAATTGCCCAGTCTGGTCTTGAACTTGAAATCCTCCTGCCTCACCCTCGATTACAGGTGTTCACCACTATCCTCTGGATCATTTTAAAAATCTATTCTTTCAAACACTGTCTTTTGACATAAGGGATTACTATAAGGAGTGACTTCTTCCAGTTTACTAATTGTTCTTTATGTGTCATAATTATTTGCTTCTTTATTTTATCCATTACTGCCTTCTCTCGTGTTCAGATTTTTTTTTTGGTAGTAAAATGTTTTAATTCTCTTCTCATTTTGTTGTTTATATTTTATAGTTTTTCCATTGTGTTTATCATATTATATCCTAAACTTATAATGCTCCATTTTCAATTTGTACCAGTTTTAACAGCATGTAAAAACTCTGCTCTTATATACCTCTGTCACCCTTTTCTGTTGATGTCACAAATTACATCTTTACACATTTTTCCAATAACAAAGATTAATGATTTTATGCATTTTTTATTTTGTGTAGACAAAAAGTGAGATTACCAACCAAAGTGACAATAAAATGAGCTTTTATAATTACCAATGTATATTTTTAGCAGAGATCTTTATTTCTTTATATGGCTTCAATCTTTTCATTTCAATCTGAAAGACTCTCTTTAGCATTTTTCTTGCAGAACATGTCTAGTGGTAATACATTCCTTTAACTTTTATTTGAGAATGTCTTAATTTCTCCCTAATTGTTGGAGGATAGTTTTTCTGGTTATAGAATTTTTGACAGGTTGTTTTGTTTTGCTTTGCTTTTGGTACTTTGTATGTATCATCTAGAATTTTGCCAATAATCTTATTAAGGGCCCTTTGAATATAACACATGATTTCTCTTTTCTGCTTTCAAGATTTTTTTTGACACAGTCTTGCTATGTTGTCCAGCTCAGACTGGCCTCAAATTCATTTTCTTTTTGCCTTGGCTTCTTGAGAAGCTGAGATTATAGACATCTAGCAAGACTCTTTATCTGTACCTTGATAGCCTGATTGTAATATGTTTGATTTAGAATTTCTTTGGGTTTTCCTACTTAGATGAATTCACTGAGCATTTTGAGTTTGTAGATTTAGGTCAGTTTTGGAAATTTTTCAGCCATCATTTTTTCAGATATAGTTCTTTCCTCTTTCTCTCTCTTCTCTCTTTGGAACTCCCACAATACATATGTTGGTCTCAATTATCTCTTACATTCTTCTCAGTTTTCCTCTATCTTTTTTTCTTTCTTTCCTTTAGATTTAATAGTATCAATTGTCTTATTGTTTATTGACCTTTATTCTGGCTGATCAAGACTGTTTTTTAGATGCTTCTAGTGAATTTTTTTATTTCAGCAATTGTATTTTTCAGCTCTAGGATTTTCTTTTTTGTTGTTGTTTCTTCTTGTAGTCTCTTTCTTGGTATTCTCATTTTGTTCATACATTTCCCTGTCTTGTCTGTTTCCTTTATTTAAAACAGTTAAGTCTTTGTTTAGTGAGCCCCTCCTTCCCTTCCTCAGGCATGCATACTCCCTCCTCTATGGTCAGACTTTCTTGCTTCTTTGTAAATTGTGTGTGTGTGTGTGTGTGTGTGTGTGTGTGTGTGTGTGTGGTTGAATGTTGAATATAAAAACTTGAATCTTCTGTTGGTGGTAACTCTGAAAATCAGATTGTCCCCCATTCCCCAGGATTTACTAGGGGTTTTTTTGTTATTATTGTAGGGGGTCTCTGTGCTAATCTTAGGCTTTTCTGATCTTGCACTCATCCTGAATTTGTTCTAAATGCTCCTCTATCCCTTGGTTGCTTTTGAGTGTCCTAATCCCAAAGTGTCCAGCATCTATGAGTGGTAAAAATACCCAAGAATACATGCTATCTATCCCTTTATGTCCTTAGGAAGTCCTATGGTTGGTCAATACTGAAGCACTGGCAGTCTGTCTCATGTCTGCGCCTCTGTGATGTAAAGTAGTAACCCACAATGAGGGCACAGAACCCTGGTATCTGCAGGACAAGGTCCTTACTGCTCACCCCCTGGTAATAACACTACCCAAACACTTCATGCATAACAGTGCATCAAACCCTTACAAGAGACCTATGTGGTCAGTGCCACTAAAATCTTCTGAAAATGAGGAAACTGAGGTTTAAAGAGAGAAAGCTCTTTGACCAGCCTTCTGTGGCAGGAAGAGGCTTCATTGCATATTCCACAAATATGTGTGAAAGAGAAATCAGCTCCCAATGGCTGGGGGCTGACTGGACACTAATAATGGGTCCCAGCATTGCTAGAAGGTACCTTGGAGCTCACATCTGGATCATGATGTTCTGTACTGAGCATCAGCAGTTTTCACAGGACTTCATCAGACACAGCCTCCTCTCTGATGAGTCAAGACAGAAATAAGCGCATTCTGCAGCTATGTCTGTATACATGGAGCAAGCAGGAACACTGTCCCAACCATAAAACACCAAGCGTTCTCCTGCCAGAGCTACTAGGAATGACTGCTGCTTCTTTGCCAGATGCAGTTTTAGCTTCACTCCATTCTGCTCACTTGTTAGCTAAGACAGAATGAGTCATGCCTCTGACAGTGCCCATTCCAGAGCGACTCCCCACCTCCTTGAATGCACTTCCCAAATCACATGGCAGGGCCCACATTCTGTCACTTCTGACAGCTTCTTGCTGTGAGACACCACATTCTTCCTCATAATGTGACGTCTTGCCTCACTGCATGAGTCAAATTCACCTGACTTACTTCACAGATGTGTTTCTGATGGTCTCAAGAGATGGACACACCCCAAACCCGTTTTCACCCCCAAGGCCTTTGCATGTGCTGTGTGCTTAGTTCAGATTTCACCACCTCTGCAGTCTTCATAGCTCCATTTTTCTCTCCTCACTTTTTCCCTTGAAAGCATTTACTATGATCTGATATTTTGGTGATCATTTATTTGTTTGCCATTTATCTTCCCCCAGTGTAAAGACAGTATTGCTCAGGAAATATTCTGTGTATCTCTATATTTCTCCTCCCAAATATAGTTAGATGAGTATATGTGATTAATTCTAATTAAGTCTGAAGCCTGTAAGCAAAAATAATGTGGGTCCTCAATCCAAAAATGGGCATCTGAGATGAATACACAGTTCTCAGATGAAGAAATACAGATGACAAATAAATACATGAAAAAGTGTTCAGCATCATTGGTCATTAGGGAAATGCAAATTAAAACCACACTGAGATTCCATCTCACTCCAGAAAGAATGGCCAGGATAAAGAAAACTACCAACAACAAATGCTGGAGAGGCTGTAGGGAAAAAGGAACTCTGCTGCACTATTGGTGGGAGTGTAGACTGGTGAAACTACTGTGGAGGTCAGTTGAGATTCCTCAAAAAGCTGGGATTGGAAGTCCCATTTGACCCAGCTATTCCACTTCTAGGCATACTCCCAGAAGAACTGAAAACATGATACCACAGTGATGTACATGCACCCATATTTATAGCAGCACAATTTGTAATAGCCAGATCTTGGAAACAACCAAAGTGCCCATCAACTGAGGAATGGATAAAAAAGTTGTGGTATTTTTATACAATGGGGTACTACTCAACTATAAAGAATGATCACATTATTTATTTAAAAACTGGATGCAACTTGAGACCATACTCATAAGCGAAATAAATCAAACTCACATGTATAAATACCATATAGTCTCCCTAGTGTAAGAAATGGGAAGAGTACATAAGATTTTATGGTAATGATGATTCCCCATTACATTGCTTTGAAGCCTTATAATGTTTTCATTCATCAATTGGAATGGTTTTATTCTGTTTTATTTGATTTTATTATGTGTGAGGGTATGAACAGCTATTTTGAAAAAAATAAGACCTTATGGAAGCCATTGCTGATTTAATATCATGTTGCTTTAAAGTCTTACCATGCTTTTGTTCTTCTATTACCATTGGTTCTATCATGTTGTGTCTTATTGGATTTTAATATGTGTGATAGTATAAACAAATTTTTTATGGAAAATGAAATAGTAGATAGTAGATTTGGTTCAGAATGCCCTATAATACTTTCATTCTCTTGAATGGTTTTATACTATTTTGTTATGTTTGATATTATTGTGTGTGAAGCTATGTTCAACTATTTCAAAGAAAGAGATTATGGTAGCTACTGTTAATATCTGGTTGTCTGTTGAAGTGCTTGCTGTGTTGCTTACATTGTTTTGTTCTGATCTGCTTTGTTCTGTCCTCTTTTGTTTTATTCTCTTTAAAATAAAATTTTTTAAAAAGTAATGTGTGTCCTTCCTAGGCAAAGAATTCAATTCCCAGTGCATTAGTCATTATCCTTCCTTGTGTAGGCATAGCAACCAGTGATATCATAGGCGGTTTATATAGGGATCTTGTGAGGTAGAGCTATCCACTAACCAATACCAGTTGTATAACATGAAAAAAGAATTGTGTTGAGTTGCTAAGATTCCAGAATTCTTTTGTTACATAGTACAATCTATCCCATCCTGACTAATACATTCCCACTAGAAGATAAGCTCTAAGAAGTCAAGGGCTTTGCCTGCATCCCTAGTGCCTGGTGCAAGGTGGGTAAGCCACAATTATTATGGAGTAAGTGAATGTGCCTGGCATAGGCAGATGAGGCTGTGACTGAGAAGGCTGTCCCCAGTGGACATGGAATATGAGTGTGAAGTAAACCTCTGCTATTTTGAGTCACTGAGGATTGGGGGAAGTTTATCATAATATCAAATAACCTATCTTGACTGATTCCAAAATTAGTTTTGAGACACTTAGAGGTAAGAGACTTCCAGGGACAAAGGACAGGTACACTTCTGGGCCTTAAATCAAGACCTACGTCTAGTGAAAATATGTATGTATGGTATCTCATCTTTCCTACCCTCCAGAATAATCTCATCAACCTTGAAACCTAGATACATCACTAAAGCCAACATACTTCTGCTGTACTATCTCCAAAAATAAACTAGATACAAAATAAAACTGTTGGGAAGCTGGGCATGGTGGTGCATATCTATAATCCCAGCCCTCTGGGAGGCTGGATGCATTTGGATCAGAAGATTGAGTCCTTTGGGGGAGTTGTAACTCTGAGACCCTATCTCGGAAAGAAACAAAGCAAAAACAAAAACAAAGCAAGTTCTGGGGAGAAGTTTAGAGGGCAGGCCCTGACTTAAATCCAAGTACCACAAAAAATAAATAAGGGCTGGTCACAGTGGCACATGCCTGCAATCCCATCACTCAGAAGGCTGAGGCAGGAGGATTACTGGGAGTTCAAGGCCAGCCTGGGACCCTGTCTCAAAAACAAAGCCCCTCACAAAAATAAATAAATTAAACAAACAAATAAATAAATAAATAAATAAAACTTTAGCGATCATAGAGGGACAGAGGACAAACAGACTGCTGGGCTCTTACTCTGTTCCTCATTAAAAACATGATTTATGTTTTCTTCTGATGCAGTCAACTTACAGATGCTTTTGCTAAAAACAATGACTTGTGTCTACAGACACCCAATGGGTAACTAAAACAGGATATAGCTTGATGTCTCTGCCTTCGTTTTGCATCTTTCTCCTTAATTACCTTAAAGCTTTGGGTCAGACCCCTGCTCAGCCCTGTGTGGAGGGGATTGACTGTTTAGAGAGTGTCTATCAAGAACTGGTAACACAAGGCTCCTTCACCTTAAATTTACCCAACCTATCATCCTCCTTCAAGACTGAGGACACTGGGACAAGAGATTCACAGTAACCCTCAACTACTAACTTTTTTCCCCTGAGATGAGCACCTAGAAGTCTCTGATCTTTGTCCTCAACCTCCAGTCACCTTAGATTCCAGCAGAGCCTCCCCTCAGCTGGAACTCATCCCATGGGAACTATGAGGGGTACAAACCAGAGCTGCAAACCAGGCCTGAGACAATCAACAACCACATCCTAGCCCACCTCAACGACCCCTTAAATACGTGCAGCCTTTCCTTTGCTAAGAGTCCAAGCTGGTCAGAGCAGTGCCACCAGTAGCTCCTCAAGCTGAAGCCCATCTCTGCCCTATTCCCCTCACTCTCCTTTAAGTGGCTGCCCTCACCTCTATCAGGACTATGCCCTTGGGAGCCTATCTTCTTAAGCTGAAGTCCCTTCCTATTTCTCTTACTTTCCATTAAGGCTCAGTTGATTTCCATTTTCACTGAAGCAAGGACTCAAGCTGGTAACAGCTTCAGTAATGAAGTGGTGTTGTAACCAAAACCCAAAATACATAGCATCATCTTAGATACACTGGGAACAAGGAATCATCATCCCCCAGAAGATGGAGACTGTTGCCCAAGATGCTTTGAAATTCAGGTAATGACATTAAGGAATTTGTGGCTTTAGGAGAAGCAGTTGGAATAGAGGATATTAGGACTGGCTATTGGCTAAAGTTGGCTGAAAATTGAGAAAGACAAAGCCCACAAATCTCTAATTCTTTTGCCAAGGATAAACTCAAGAGAATAGCATGAGTTAAATTGTTAATTAACTATTGTGAAAATCTCTGAATGAATTAGGAGTCTATCAGAAACTACTTTCAGGTGGACAAAATGTCTCTGTGGAAGATAAATGAAGGATACGGATCTCCAAGGGAGCCAGATAAGCTTGAAGGTACCTGCGGTATGAGAGACAGGAAGAAGGAGAGAAATTTGAACCGAACTGTGGTTTAAAAATAAATGGGGTTGAATGGAGGTTTACAAGAACCCTGAGTCTCAAACAGAGGGGACAGAAAGGAGGCTGAGAAAATGGAGGATGTCACGAGGAGTCAGATCTCCCAATGCCATTTCAGACACATCCAAGACATATTCAAGACATATCCTTGAATGGTGAGGGTAAAATTTGGCCGGAGATTGGAGACAAAAGCCAGAGAAAAGCTTAGGAAGCCCCCAGCCCAACCAAGGAGCTGATTTGATACTAATTAAGGAATCTTCCCCACCAACAAGATATGAAGTCCTTACACTATCTTCCCACTGGATTTTAGAAATGCTGACCAGAGATTTCTAAGTATCTTCCCTTCCTGCCCTTTGTGATGGGACAGGAAGCCATTTTGTTCCAGTTCATCACAGTACATCAGATACATATAGGGTCAATAACTGGCCTTTCTAGTTAGTTTGTTCTGACTTATGTTCACTCATTTTGTTTCCAGCACAGCTCCTGTGGATGCTCCAGTTTTTTAACCCTACAACCTACAAAAAGCCATTTGATGATATATACTAATTATATTCCTAAAAGCTCAGGGCCAACATTAATTCTGCTACACAAAGCTAATCCCTGAGTTCTGTGGGTGACTTCACTAAGCCCAGCATGGCTCTCAGAATCGACCTGTTGTCTCTGTCCACCATGCTGGTGATCCTGTGGCTGATTAGCCTTTTTTTTCCTACTCTCTGGACCCAGCCGTCAATCAGCTGTTCCTACAAGAGTCTGTGCCAGAAGGCTCTACTCTCAGGCAACGATATTGTCCTGAAATGTGACTTGCCTAGGGCACTGTGGTATTTCTCCTCCATTCTAGGGGAGGATCTCTTCCTGATCAACTCAATGCATAACATAAAGAACATGCCTGGTGGCGGCCTGCAGTTAATCAATCCTCAGCCCACCCAATCAGGCCTCTATCGCTGCCAGGACAATCATGATACCCTCACTGTAGAATATGAGATTGACTTCCAGGATGTCACCACTCTGCATGTAACACACAATGCCCTGGACCAACAGCCCCTGCAGAATGAGACCCTGTGGCTAGGAGGTGAGGTGCTCATCTTTACCCGATGGGAGCCCTGGCAGGACTGTAACCGCTGTGGGGTACCCGGAGAGCGCAAGCGCCTGGGCTACTGCTATGTTGAGGAGCCTGATGAGAACCCTATGCCCTGTGGACTCTATGTGAGAGAGGAGAAGCTGGCACACACCCGCTTGAGACCTGAGCTCCAGATAGAAGCCTGCCTTGTACCCTATGACACTGCAAAAGAAATAAATCAGCCATACTTCATCTTTGACATTTACCAACTGGACAAGTTGACTGACAACATGTGGCTTACATGCCCCTTGACCTCCATCTACAGGTAAGTGATTTCCATCTCCTGATTGGAACTGAATTGTTGATATGGTTATGATTAGTTGATTTTCTTTAAAGCTCTTTATTTTCTATTTTATTGATCTCTGAATTTCTTATTTCAGTTTTCTGTATTTATTGGGTTAACTTTGTTGTTCTTTTTCTAACTTATTAAGATGCATGCTAGATCACTAATTTTCATCCTTTCTCCTTAAGTATGTGTTTATTCTATAAATTTCACTTACAACTTACCTGTATCCTATAAGTTTCAGTGTTATTTTTTATATTTAGTCAATTACTTTCTATTTTCACTGGAAATTTCTCTTTCAACTTACATGCTTATTTAAATACTATGTTGCATAATTTTTTGATATCTGGGGAAGTTCAGGTTATCTTTCTGTTATTATGTCTAGTTTAATTCTGCTGACTGAAAAATATAATTCAGTTCTTTCAGCATTTACTGAGACTTACTTTATGTCTTAGAATAGGCTCATCATAGGAAAGTGTTTCATGTGGATGTGAAAGGAATGTATAAGTTTATAGTATTATTTTATAATATTCACCCAAAGAGTCAAATGTACAAGAGTGCAGGAGATCTGTCCATGCACTAGAGACCCAAAGATTTCAAAAGGGGCTAGATCCCATGGAAATGTCCTGCACAAGTCCAGCTGAAGATCTAGAGCCCATAGCACTGTCCTTCAGAAGTCTATCATGGGCCTAGAGCCCATGACAATGTCT
>PVJX010014558.1:0-44623 GCA_004027295.1 Dolichotis patagonum | reverse complement strand
AAGAATGGGACATAAGAAAGCATAAATTTCAAAGCTAGACAACCAGAGATCTTCACTATCTGTCATATTGTCTCTTGTTTTCTTCCACATGGTTGTCCTTATCTTTGCATATGGGGAGCTCATACTAAATAACATAGCCAATCTTTTCACAGGATGTGTAGTTCACTGGCTCCCACTTGCTAAGGGGGGGAGGGGACACGGGGTGGGGGACAGGACAAGGTGAGATGTCTGATTCTCAGCCCACATGCAGGCAGGATCACAGTCGCCCCCCAGAGATGGGAAGAGTTCCCTGTTCTCCCAGCACCCCGAGTCAACCACATGGTGCAGATCCCGAGGCGCCAGGGTCTCTCCCCTGCAGGCCCCCTAAAGTCCACCATACTCACCTGCTATTTCTTTCTGATGAATTGACCATCCCATTTCCAAAGTTATGAAATGGCCAACAGACCACAGAAAGAATTCTCTTTAGGCTCCTGTTTGAAACCAGCAGCTACAGCGATCTGCTGGCCTTGCTTCAGGGCCACAATACAAAGTTTTCAAAATGAAAAAAAATAATAGAGCTGCGTAAAAGCACACTTGGAATTTATTCTTCCTTAATTGGATGAAGGTTCTTGAAAAAACACTGGGCTTCTTAGAATTTTTATTAATAATTCAATTCTCCTAAGCTGACTTTCAGACAGAAGAGCATCTACTAACGCAGCTTGGGCTCCTCGCAGGAAACCTCGCTTTCCAGCTGACGGCTGCTTTTGGGCCAGAGCTGTGGGCCCCGCCGGGCAGACACACAGAGGCAGCCACTGCCTACCCCTAATAACTAGTCACCACAATTTGACACATGTAATGTATAGAGACATCAACAAGACGTCACAGTGCCCCAGAGATGGGCTTAGCAGGAGGGCCAGAGAATGTGTAAATGCTGGGCTGGTTCAGAGACTTGTCTTACTGAAGGTACCAAAATACAGACTCCCAGGACCTGCAGTGCAATCAGTAATATCTATGAACCCTGGGCCATTCACAGGTGAACAAAAACACCATTGTCTCCCCACCTATGATATGTTGACAAGGACAGTCACAGATGCATGCAAATGTTAGTGCAAACATAGATGGAAGTGAAATACATGATGTGGTGGTAGTGTGCGTGTAATAGAGAAATCTAATTTTTGCTGAGGGACGGGGGATGTGGTTAGAAAAGGCTTCCAAAGAGACATCAAAATTGAGTGCTGTATAATAAACAGGATTAAAATCAAATAAAGCAAGGAAAAGAAATTCAGGCCATGAGAATAGCATGTGCAAAGGTCCAGTGGCAGAAACAAAATGTTGGTGTTTGCAGTTAGAAGACAGGACACAGGAGAAGTGTGGTGGATGATAGAGCTAGAAAGGAGATAGGTGCCAGATGAAACATCTATTCTTCCTGCCATGTCTTTCTGCTTCTGGGGCACTTTCCCAGACATGACCTCAGCAGGGCCTGATGGTACATCATGAGTTAGCAAGAGTAGGTGGTTTTGTTTCCTGCTTGTAGAGGAAGAGACAAATTCTCAGGAAAGTGACTTGTCAGAGGCTGCACAGCTAAGGAGTAGGAAAGCCCATGCTCACTCCTTGTCCTCTGACTCTGGGCCCAGGGCTCAGTGCCCTGGGATACCATCAACTTCCTCTATATGTAATGCAAGCTCTCCTCCCTGCAGCTTGGCCCATAAATCCAAAGTGCAGGTGTCAGTCATCACCCTGGAAGGGACTGTAGTAATAGCACCCCCCCCAGGACACTCCCAGTGTGTATCTAGATAGCACCGAAGGCCCCAGCATCTGCCTGAACCTTTCCTGATTCACTATCTGAAACCAGAAGGGAATCCTGGCAGCTCAGACTTCCTCAGAGGGAGAAGGGGAGGGCTTCGGGTCAGTGTGAGTTGAACCAAACAATCGTCAGTCGTGCTCTTGACTCAGGTGGCCCACACTTCCAGGAATCTGCTCAGAGACAGGAAGTGCCCCTATGCACCCAGCCCACCTCAAAAAAGAGGCTCTGGCCCACATACTCAGGACCCCAGCCACTTCCTCTAATCCCATGCCTCCCTGAAACATACAGATCATCGTGTATTTTAATGGCCTCTCTTGTACTACAAATTATTAATTGATTTAGAAAATATTACTTATAGAAAATTCACAAATACTCTAGGACAAATTCTGCTGTTGTCCTAAGCTTCTGTTTCCCCTGTAAAACTCAATTACTGGCTATAATTTGCATAGAAAACTTGATGCACATCCATGGGTGGCCTCAATCAAGCTGCCACCCCCAAGTCACCCACCAAGGGTAGAGCTTCTCATTCAGCCACATGTTTAGGACACTGGCCTTGCAGTAGGCAGTGGACTGGAGCCACACCTGGAAGGGAATTCGTAGCTGTATGTGTTGCATCTCAGAATGACAGAAAAAGGGAGGACTCAGATACAGAGCCCTGGGGTCAGACCCTCGACCTTCTCGACCTTGAGAAGGTGACTGAACTTCTCTGGTCCAACTCAACTCTGGTTCAGCTCAAGAGGCTGAAGCAAGAGAATCACTGTGAGTCTGAGGCCAGCCTGGGCTACATAAGCCAGTTTAAAGCCAACTGTACTATACAGTTGGCTGTGTAAAAAAAAAAAAAGTCAACTCTCCCTAACTAGAAATATAGACCCACTATAATTGCAGTCAAAATCCAAAAAAAAATCAAGTTTCAAGGACCTCAACAAGCCCATCAACTGAACCAAATGTTAGAGTTTTCTGGCACAATAGAGAAATGAAAAGTAAAAAAAAAAAAAGAAAAGAACAAGTTTATTGAGTGGAGGATGTGGAGAGGAGCATACAACCCATGGACTGTCTCCCTCAACCAGATACAGAGAGGCGGAGGGTTATATGACCTCTGATTGGAAGTGGCGCACGGAGTGGATATTGATGATGTGTGAGGAACTGATTGGAATTCTCTTTGCACACAAACAGGAAAGGGAGTTGCAATTAGGGCTGAAGAAGAAGCAGGAAGTGGTAAGCGTTCCTGCTTTGGCCTTCCACCACGTTAGACCACCGCTATAATTATACAGTAATTTATAACTAGGGCAAGAACCTTTCACCAAAAATATCCAATTTACTCAAGAAAAAGAATGAGATAAAAGACTTAACCTACAAGACATCAAGACTTATAAATCTGTGCATTTTAGACCGAGTAGTATTGGTGCAGATAGACAGACTGATCGGTAGAATTATATAGAAAACCAAGAAGCAGACCCAAAGATAAATACAAATCTTGTTTATATGGGTGACATTGTAGATCAACTGGAAAAAGTTGAGCTGTACAATGATGTTGGGATAATCCATTCTGCACATAGGAGAAAATGAAATTAGATTCTTACCCCTTACCTAACTAAAAAATCAATTCCCACAGGATTAAGAAATTAAATATGAGAGTAAAACCTCAAAACTTTTAAAAGACTATATCTTTATTACCTCAGAGCAGACTTATTAAACAGCTCTATAAAAATCCTAGGTTGATCAATGTATTTAGCTATATTAAAATTTAAAACTTTCTTCAAAAATTAAGACAGAACCCGAGAGAAGATATCTGGAAAATATATAACCAATATAGAATTGGTATTGAAAATATATAAACAATTCTTACAAATCATCAAGAATTAAGACAAACAATCCAATTGGAAAATAGCCAGGAGATAAAAATAAGTGTTTCAGAGAAAAGAAAACACACATGAAACCCACATCCCATTGTCTATGAATAAGGACATGGAAAAAGGCGTGGCCTCATTAAGCGCGCATGCTCAGCCATCTTCCATTAATTGGTTTGGCAACATCTTAAAAGTCCGCGGTCTCTAAGTGTTTGTCAGGCCCTATACTAATGCGAAGTCACACTGCAGTGAGAATTAGAAGCAGAACAGTAACTCTGGGTTCCTTCAATCACCTTGTGCACTTGAACATTTTTATGTTCTGTAACACATCACGTTCCACCTTTCCCTCGTGTAAATGTAGGCACCAAGAGACGTACACATGAACACACGCAAGCATATTATACATATTTTTTAAAAAGCCCTGCACACAACATGATACTGTTTTGCCATTTTTTTTGGTTAAACTGATTAATGGGCTTCATTTTGGCAGACTCATATGTACATATAGCATATTTTGATCTTTTGCGAAGGATATCAGGAATTGAACTCAGGATCTTGCATTTGCTGGGCAGGCTCTGTACCACTGGGTTATATCCTCAGCTTTGTCTTTCTTTCTTTCTTTCTTTCTTTCTTTCTTTCTTTCTTTCTTCTTTCTTTCTTTCTTTCTTTCTTTCTTTCTTTCTTTTTGTTTTTAGTTTTTGAGACAGGGTCTCACTATGCAGTTCAGGCTGGCCTGAAGCTCACAGCAGCCTCCGGAGTGCTGGGATTACTTACAGGCATGCGATGCCATGCACCCAGAATTGATCGTTTTGTCCCCTACCACTCTGCTTCCTTTGTCCTCCCTCTAGTTTCACATAGAGGGGCTCAGGGTATATATTTGGCTCATATTCATCCCCACTATTACCTGCCCTTATTGTCACCCCATTCCCTTCCTCATGACAATACATTATTTTCACAAAACTCAAACCACGAGCAAAAGCAGGGAAAAGGAGGAGAAAGGAAGAGGACATAAAAAGAATGAAGATGTGTTACAGACATGTACCAAGTCCTCCCCATGATGAATGTGAGCATTATGTACTGCAAACATGCACTAATAAAAGTACAAAATCACAAATGAGCAGAAGTGCATAAGAATTAAAGTTCCTAGATATAAATATGTGCTATGAATCAGATTTTTGTGAAGCAAAGAAGTAATATTGTAAACGCATCATTCAGGGCCACAGCCGTCGTGTAGGGGAGGTGGGCATGCAGGACCAGAAGGGACACAGGCAGGTGCAATGGTCCTGCTAACGTCTTCATTCTTAGATGGGCCATGTGTTCACAAATGTTCATTTTGTTAGCATGTTTTACAGCACATGTTTTCTATTTATTGTTTCACATATAAATTTTTAAAGGGAAAAAAACTCCCCCCAAAGAGAATAGCCCCATTAGCAATGCTTAGGGAGTATGATGGGTTAACTAGTGGTCCGCTTGTAACGCCCAGCTGGACTGCATCAGTGTAGTGCTGGGTATGGAAGGCCCATTTGAGGATTGTTGCCAACAACATAAAAGAATGAGAAGGGAAGACAGAACACTGTCAATCCTCCTGGAGAAGCTTGTCCTGCTGGATTTCCTGATGTGAACTCGGCTCTTCTCATCATCTCATCGTTAGAGGAGCTTGGGTCCTTGCTGTAGCTGAGAATAGCTGTAGTATTTTCAGGTGAGCTCTGTCCTTATGTTAAGAATCACTTCCTGGCTCTAGTGCAGATCCCTCAGTCTGCTGGCACAGATCTTTCATCCTGCTGGCACAGACATTCTAGCTTCCACCACTGACTTTGGGCCTTCCGAGTGCAGATCCTTGATACAGACTTGTATGAGGCATTGTGGGCTCTAGGTCTCCAGCTGGACTCGAGAAGGACGTTGCCATGAGCTCTAGGCTTCGGCTGGATTCATGCAGGACATTGGTATGGGATCCAGGCCTTCAGCTGGATTACTTGTGTCTCTAGTGTATGGATAGATGTCCTGCATTCTTCAGCATTTGACTTTGGATGAATATGATAAAATAACCCTATACATTATATGTCCTGTATTAAATCTTTTCCCTTATGAACCCTAACTACAAGAAGAGATAAACCCTGAGTTACAGAAGGTGAAAGACTTAGCTCGCCAAGTGGCCAATCTCCAGCCAAGTCTGACTCGGGCTACCCGATTCGACGGGAAACCTGGCCAGCAAGATGTGAAGGTGAACAAAGCCAAAGGGTGGAAGGTCATTCTGTCCCTGGGAAGCGGAGCAGGGTGGTGGCCTGCCGGGATCACACATTCCAGTGGCAGATTTAAGACCAGTGCCTGGTGACTAGGGGAGCCAACAAAGAAGACGTGCGGGAGGCCGTGTAGCAGCCAGGCAGCCGGCCAGGCAAGGCAGAGGCCGGGGCCAGCTCTGGAAACTGTCCCAGCACTGATCGCAATCCGATTCCCACCAGAGCAGAGGAGCAGGGACAGCTGGGCCTGCAGCAGGAGCCAAGTAGAGCTGCTGTCATCTTTGGGGACCGAGTTCCTGGAAATGAAGGAGCCACAGACCGGCTGAGGATAATGAAAGGGGAAAGTGGTGGGAGGGATCTCACTCTTGGATGGTTAAAAAGAAAAGAATCAGCTCCACCTGGAAAAATATTTCTTTTCTTTTCTTTTTTTTTTTTGTACTAGAGATTGAATCAGGACTTGTGTATTGAACTACATCCTCAGTGCTATTTTTATTTTGTTTTGTTTCATTTAGTTTCATTATTTTATTCTGAGACAAGATCTAAATTGTTAAATTGCCTAGGCTGGGCTGGATATAGATCCTCTTGCCTCAGCCTCCTGAAGTGTTGAAATTACAAACATTCACCATCATGCCCAGCTCCTTCAGGGCTCTTCTGATCTTGCCCCCAATGTAGGACAAAAGAAAAACTAGTAGAAAAGAGACAAAGAATTCAAGATTTTAAAATTGAACTTAACTGCAGCTGCAGGACACAAAAGTTACTCAAGCTATTTCTTCTTTCCAGGAAACTCGTTAAAAAAAAAAAATTCCTAAAGCATTTTAAAAACAATAATCCTGTGAATCCAGAGTCTGGGCCTGTGCTTTTCACCTGTAAATTATGTTTCCTCCACTTCCAAGGAAGCAGCAATACTGGTGGACAGTAGAATCAGTCACACACGTAACAAACCCCTACATGCAGTTTCCAGCTACACCTATAAAATTTTAGCCTACAGCCACAAGAGGCTCCAAGTTTCACCAGCCATTCCAAAAAATGTGTCCTTTGGCCTCTTAGGATCTTGCCATTATTTTAAGGACTTTCAAGTACTCCTCAGGTAAAGATTTGGCTTCTCGTACAGATGTGCCTTTAGAATTAAAATGCCAATATAAATACTCTATCTACTAATTTTTGTTACCTTTGTGATATGAACTAACTTTCTGTTATCTTCTTCCACTTCTATGTTTGTATATCTGGAGCTGGTCAGTAAGAAAAGTCTTCAGATTTATAGAATAGAGGGCAGATTCAGGTTCTGAACCCTAGAGTAAAAATTTTAATGACCCCAGTGATCATAAAATATATATATATCTTTATTTAGTGTATCCCTTGGCCATTGTCATAATTAAAATAAAAAATTACATTTCTTATCAACAAAAGAGGGCAAAGTCTGTGTGCTCTTAAACTTTACCTGTTGTATTTGAGTAACATCTCTGAACAAACAGAGGTCAATATTAAAGATAAAAAGATTTACGCCATGTTTTTTTTTCTTCTACAACTCTGTGGAACCACTATTCATCAAAATTCACCCAATTTAATTTTTGTCCCTTGCTTATTTAACATGGTTATTAAAAGAATCTGTTTGTTTGACCTTTTTAAGACAGGGTTTCACTGTGCAGTTCAGGCTGGCCTTGAACTCATTTTGTAGCCCAGGTTGACCTCCAACTTGCACTGATCCTCCTGCCTCAGCCTCTTGAGTGCTAGGATTACAGGTATGTACCACCATGCCTAACCTTATCAAATGAATTTTAATTATCAATGATTTGCTAATGTCCTTGTCTTCTTTTTCACTATCGAAAAATGATAGTTCACCAAACAACAAAATCCATCTTCCTTATCTCCTTTAGCTCAATCAGCGTCTCTCTCCCTCAGCCTGAAACAGCTATAAGAAGACGGACCTTGGCCCTCTGTGTCCCTGAAGAGTAAGGGGTCAAAGTCTGGAGATGCAGGGTGGGTACAGGGGCAATGAGGCAGGATAGAAGACAGAAAGATAGATAGGAAGTGTTAAGAGTTTTCTGGCACAATAGAGAAGCAAAAAGTTTACTGAGGATGTGGAAAGAAATACACAACCCATGGTGGTTGGGCTATCTCTTTCAACCACATACAGAGAGGCAGAGGGTTCGGCACATGGGGTGGCCATTGATGACGTATGAGGAATTTATTGGAATTTTCTTTGTGTGCAAACAGAAAGGGGAGTTGCAATTAAGGCTGGAGAAGAAAGAGGAAGTAGTAAGCATTCCCACTTTGCCCTTCCACTATGTTAGACACCGCCATAATTTTACAGTAATTTATACTAGGGCAAGAACCTTTCATTCCCATCTTTGTATTGTTAGGGAAAAGGAGAAGACTGTCTTTTATTAGTTCCTGACAGGGGCATCGTGTTGGGGTGTAGGGGGTTGACGGGGATGACGGTGGATGCCCATGTAGAAGCTGGTACCAGGTGTTTCAGCCAGGACAAGTTTATTGTTGGTGAACGCTCACATGCTAGATTTGAGAAATAAAAAGACAAGGTACTATGAGCAGGCAGGCCACTATCATAATTAAAGGACCCAGGAGAGGTAGAAGGAAAGGTGACCTTGATCCAAATGTGTCGTTCCATCAGGAATCTAAAAATAAGCGAGTTGGGAGGGTAGAGTTACGAGAAGAATTATTTTTCCATCTGAAAGGGTAAAAGTGTAGGTAGGACTTGTCCTTGGTTCAGGGGTTGAGCTGGAGAGAATGGGAAGCATGAGAAATGTAAGGCCTGACAGCTGAATGATATTTGGGAAAGTATAAACTAAGGGTAGGGAGGGCTGTGGCTGCCTCACTATAAGTGAGACAAGATCCTAGACCTACAGGGGTCTCATGTTTAACTAAACAGTTGGGGGTAGAGAGAACTGAGATAGTTGTTATATAGAGCAGCATGGAAACAATTTTGCATATGATGTGAGAGTCTTTAGGAAAGACTGCCCAGAATCCTATAGTGAAAAAATTATCTAATAGAATATAAGGGATCAGGAACCAAACAGGATAGCAAAATATGACCTAACCTGAAAATTGTGGCTGTGGGGCCTTGGTGAGATGGAGACGAGATGACCACTCAGGATGTTTAGAGTCAGGGGAGTTAGGACTAGGAGGGCACCACTTAGCTTGAATGATGTGGAACCAGGATGGCAGCACAGCAACCTTGACCACCGTTGAAGTTCCAAGGAAGACCAGGTAGGGACCACTCCACTTTGGTTGTAGTCCTGTTGAGGAATCTGGGAAATAAAGGCTAGACCATTATCTGACTTGATACTCTGAAGTAGAGCAAACCTTGGAATGATTTCTTGTAACTATATCAACAGTTTCCCTGGTTGTGGGAAAGACTTTCATCCATCCTGGAAAAGTACAGACAAAGGTAAGAGGATATTTGAAAGTTTTGCGGCAAGGCATGTATGTAAAATCTATCTGCCAATCCTGAACAGGGCAGTGTCCGAGAATTGTTGAGTAGGAAAGGAAGGGGTTGGTATGAGTCCCTGAGGAGAGGTTCCAACACAGATATGACAGGTGCGAGTAAGTTGTCGAGACCTGAGAGTGTCTGGGTCAGTCTACATCAATGCAGAGGAATCTTGACAATTACAGTGCAGGGGGATGGTAAAAAAAAAAAAGGCAACTTTAAGGTGTAGGACTATGAATTGAGTGGTGGAAGGACAAATATGAAAGAACATAGTACAAGGGTTTGGCACAACTGGGTGAATTGGGGTAACAGTGTCGTTGATTACCCTAAGGTTTTTGTACCAGACAATAGGACCCCTTAGACTTGAGTATCAGGAGAATAGGAGTATTGTAGAGTGAATGGGTAGGTTTAAGAAAATCATTGTCTATAAGATACTTGATTATAGGCTTAAGTCCCTATAAATGTTTAGGAGCTATAGGATATTGGGGAACACAAGGAAAAATTGAAGGATCCTTGAGATGAATTAAAACAGGCATAGCATGGGCAGTGCAGGTGGAGTTGGAGGTGTCACAAACTATGAGATCAACAAGAGAAAAAGGGAGATGAGGGGATAACTTTGCAGTGCACTGTGATGGTGTTTGCAGAACGAGAGCTGTGGGGAGGGAGAAGGTAAAGGAGAAGCTAAGCCTTTGAGGAAGATCCCTACCTAAAAAGGATGTGGGACATGTTGGAATTACCAGAAAGCTATGGGTGAAGAAGAGAGTTTGGAACCTGCATGGAATGAGCCCTATTTGAAGAGGTTATGTAGGTTACCTGTCAACACTCACTACAGAGACTGAGGATTTAGTATAATGGCCTGAGAAGAACAGTATATGGGGCCTCCATGTCTACAAGTACAGTGTTTTACCTGAGACCTCCAGTGAGACTTGGGGCTCTGAGAAGTATACCTCAGTGGGGCCTGTGGGCCCTGAGCCCCATATATCTTCAGCAGCAAGTCCAAGTAGATCAACCAGCAATGAATCCAGTGGTGATAAGATCTCCTACGAGGGCAAGGAGTTAGAGGATGGCTTATCTGCTCTCTGGCAGCTAGGACAGTCACTCTTCCAATGGCCCTTGAGATTGCAGAGGGGACATTCTCTTGCCCAGTGTTTTTCCTTGTCACACTTGAAGCATGGTCTGGGAGGTGCTCGGGCAGCTCTGCCTTGCTTTAGTTTACTTATCTTAGAGCCCCAAGTACCACTACTAAAAGATCAGATTGTTCTTTTTCCTCCTTTTGAGTTTTATCTCTGTTGTTGAAAACATGAAAAGCCATATTAAGAAGGTCTCCCTGTGGGATTTGAGGACCAAATTTAGCCTTTTATCTTGGGATCTGGCCCACAGTGGAAGGTATCTGTCTCCTCCAAGTTTGCAAAACATCTGGTCCTCTGTGCTGGCTCCTATGTGGCCCTAGCCCTCCCTGACTGCCTATAATATTTTTAACTGACTCAGATGCCTGTACCTTTTTTTTCCTCTGAAGACGTAACCCAAACTGCCATGAGGATAATGGGTGATGACTGATCTCGCTTCTTCAGGCTGAAGGGGGTTGAACTTATTGAATGGCAGTCAGGGATAGTTATCTCTAAATTTTAGTTATCCAGAGAAAAAAAAGATTGATAACAGTACAGTGTATTAGAGGCAGAACATTAAGTGGAACTGTTATTTTCTATTAACCATGGGTGTTTTAACATTTGAGCACTAAAGAAATTTGCGACATTGTTTGGACTGCTCAATATTTAAGCATCTCTGAGTGTAACGTATACATTACATAAATTTTTGTATAAAATTAACATTTGACTGGTGACCTCATATTGGTTTTACTTGAATCTCTTGGCTGGAACACAAGAAAAAGGCAGATGTCTGGATCTGAAAGAAAATATTTATCATCACAAACAATCCCAATTTTATATTTGAAGGCATGAATATACCGTAAGATCAGCAACAATGAATTGTCTTAGTCATATGAACTTTAGTTAGGGTGTCTCCCAGGTAAGGCTTTGGAGATTATTGGGGCCTCTGATTAATGAATAAGAGGTGGTTAAAGTTACCAGGTAGCCACTTTTTTATTTATCAATTGAAGTCTTGTCCAATCTTTCATTACTCCAAGGGATTTTGTTTAACCAGTTTTAGCATCATTTTGACCAGCTGGCAATCTAGGTGGAAGCATGATTTTTAAACCTATAACCCAAGTAAACCTTGATTAAATGATCTAAAAATACAAAAGAAAAAGGAAAAAAATAGTGTTGAGCTCAAATAAAAAGGAATAGCTATTTATAGAGCAGACAAATGGACAGACATGGACAGATGATCTGTATAAATAGACTGGACAAACAGACAACAGATATATAGATTGACAAACATCTTGCAAAATCAGAGGGCACTCAAATATATTTGGCCAATTTGAACTATAATAAATAAACTAGTATAAACCTTTTTGTAGGTTAATTAATAGAGATTCCTTGAAATAAGAATATCAGAAAAGGAACTTAATTTATGGTTACTCTGAGATAGGTCAGTGAGGGGAAAAAGGAACATGAATATGAACTAGGCCCTTGGGACTAGATTGTTCATGAAGGGGGAATAGGGATTGAAGCTGAGAAGGCTGTGGAGTGGGAGGTGTAGATGGCCACTGAGCAGCCAACCACCCAACAGGCATTTGTGGGCAGTTACTGGGTGATCAACCACAAGATGACCCATGTGACGGGGAAGTACAAGATGGTGACTGGTTACCATGAGACCCACAAGGTGGCTGTTGCTGGTTACATGGTGAGAGAGCACAAAATGGCAACTGATCATCATGTGACCCACAACAAGATAGCTGCTGCTGATCCCATGATGAGAGACCACACAGTGGCAGCCATTTACCCTATGACCTGTTACAAGATGGCAGCACACTGTCACTTGGCAGAAGACCACAAGATGATGGCTGTCCTCCATGTAAGCTGTAGCAAGATGGCTGCTGAAGACCATTTAGTATGAGATTGCAAGATGGTGGTCAAATACCATGTGGTCTGCTAGGTGGCTGAAATGCACAAGACCAAGTATGTGAGCTGGCAGGGAAAATAGTGAAACAGGAGCAAGGGACAAAGAAAAAGAGCCATCCGACAGAATACATTACTCAGGTGGAGAGGATCATGAAATCTGAGACTGGGGAGAAAAACTAAAGGAGAAATTAGAGGCCACTGGGAGCGAGGAAGGGAAGAGAATGAAACAGGAGGCTCAAAGACCTGTGGTTGAAAAGGCCAAGAGATTTGGACTTGGGACTATGGGGGAGGAGCCATAAAGAAAAGAGGTACATCATCTAAGGGGTGTGGTGGGGAGGAAGGGAGAGTTCCTGGTGGAGCAGAGTGAACCAGAAATATTTGGGCCATCATACAAGACAAAATGAGAGAAGGACACATCCTCAAAGTGAAAAAGGCCTAAAAATGAGGGGTTTCTGCCAACTTGCCACCATTGTGACAAAAGTATAAACAAAAGATCAGCTTGTTGGTTTTTATAGCCTTTTTGAGGCCAAGAGCACCAAGATTATGAAACAGACACCTCAGAGGTGTTTTTTCAGGGGACAGGAAATGGTCCCCATGACTGAATTATAAGTGAGCTGAGAGAACAACTTTGCCTTGGGATGTCAGAGCTTTAGCTCCTCCCCCCCCCCAAGGAATGTGAAAGCTGTCCTGGATCACATCTATCAAAAGAAGTCATCATTTGTTTTGAAAGTGCAACACAGAAGGTCTCAACACCTGTTCTCATCGGCCATCACCAAAAGCGTGGGGGCCCAAAGAACAAGAGGGTAACAGTTTTGCCTCAGGCTGTTCTGCCCAAGGAACCTGAAAACTGCTCTCTCTGTCTAGGGACGGCAACAGATAGGTTTTCTGACACAAGCTTGTGAATTTTAGGAACAGAAACAGAAAGCCTTGGACAGCAGCTCATCTGTGATTTATGAGGAGGGTCGGTGTTGCATGAGGATTATCAGCAGCAAATAAACAGGTCCCAGAGAAAGGAAAGGTGGTTTGTAGGCAAGGGATCTCAAATTAGGAGTGACTCCCAGGAGCTAACGCTCTCTACCATCCATGTCTCAAGGCACCTGTTAGAGTTTTCTGGTGCAATAGAGAAGCAAAAAGTACAAAACGAAAAGAACAGGTTTGTTGAGGACATGGAAAGGAGCACACAACCGAGGACGGTTGGGCTGTCTCTTTCTACCGCATACAGAGAGGCAGAGGGTTATATGACCTCTGATCGGAAGTGGCACATGGGGCAGACATTGATGATATGTGAGGAACTGATTGGAATTTGTTTTTGTGCACAAACAGAAAGGGGAGTTGAAATTAGTGTTAGATCCCACATCTGAGAGACAGTACAATCATCATGGCAACGGTTCAAAGTTGTGCCATGATAATGCACACCTCCTTCTTCCCAGAAGCCCCTATGGCTTCTCCCTCCCAAAAGTCTGTCAAAGCTCAGGAATATAAAGGTTTGTTTACCCAATTCCCTGCACTCTCACAAGATAAATCAGCTCACACCAGCCACCAGAGCCCTTCCCGCATTAGAGCCTATATCAGGCAGAACCTGCCCTTTGTTTGTAGAAAGCCACCACAGCCTTCCTTGTGGTGACTCCCTCTGTGCCCTCCCCGCTTATTAAACTCTTTTCTTATCTACCTGCCTCCTCTCTTTAATATTCTGCACCGCTCTAGATTGAGTACAAATCACTCAATCAATTAGGGCTGAAGAAGGAGGAGGAAGTGATAAGCTTCCTGCTTTGGCCTTCCATGTTAGACCACCACCATAATTGTGCAGTAATTTATACTAGGGCAAGAACCTTTTAGGAAGAAGACTAGAAAAACACAATTTAAAATTTGTACCTTTAAAAAGACTGCAGGACATAATCAAAGTTACCCAAGACTCTTCTTCCAGCTGGTTTAAACTGTTTTTCTTCCAGGCCTGCCTCACCCAAAGGGCAGAAACTTACTTTATCTTAAAATAAAGAAACACATTCAGAGAATTCAAAGAATGGTTTTAGGTAAAATCTCTTAGATCATCCATGATTCCAAAAATTACAATGACTGGGCCTAGCCTTTCTCCTGTGAAATGAGCCATCCTTTCATCACTAAAGTGAGCCTTTGTCTTCATACTTATGGGTGAGTCATTGCTTTTCTCCTGCAAACCAAGCCCCATTTTATGGATTCATAAACTCCATAGGGTTCCACCATCAAAAACACATAATATCCCCAGCTCCAGCACATTGTGCACCTCTTTCTTGAGAGCCCTCATTCTATTTACTTTGAGTGTGTACTTTAAATCTTGCTTATTAAACTTCTTTAGGCCTCTTTTTTACAAAGGTAGGTTTTGATAAGGAAATTGCAAGAAAGTTTAGAAATTTCATTTTAATTATGAAGTTTCTTGAAACAAAAGGAGAACAGTAGGTGGCCTTTCAGAGAAGGAGATTTTTTTTTTTAAATCATGATTTACTCAGGCCCTGAAGCACTATGGAAACATTAAACCTGGGTAAATTTCTGAAGATTGATATGGAAATATACCATACATATTATTAAGTTAAAACAAAATAAAGCAAGCTCTTGCAAAACCTTCACAGCGTGACCTTATTTTTGTTAAAAACAACAGCAGTAAAATACATGTGTCTTTGTTATTGCAAAGATCTAAAAAGATATAAACAAAATCATAAATGGTAATTACCCCTAGGACCATGCTTTGAGAATGTAAAGCCTTGCTACCTTTTGTACTTTGAGAAGCACATCCCTAGAGGTCACAATATATGAATTCCTAAGAGTATCGTTTAAGACATCAAAATGCATTTTCCTGGTCAGCAGGCTGGAGTGGGACTCAAAACTGCATTCCTGGCAAGCTCCACAGCAGACGGGGCGGAGCCAGCATGTCATAGCTTTCAAACACCCTGTGACATCTTCAGGAAGTCTGTGAGTTCACTATTGAATAGTCATCACTGACTACTAAAATATATATTCACAATTAAATAAATTATATTTAAAACAGATGATACATATTCAAAACTCATTACTTTCTAGCTATTCTTAATCTATATTCTTAATCTATATTATCTATATTCTTCACATTATACATATAAATTACTGAACCTGTGTGATTTTTCCCAGTCTTATCTTCAGTGCCATCACATGACTAGCTCGAAATGTGCCATGAAATGTGCTGTGATGGGAATGTTTACACAAGGGAAATTGGTAGACCAGTAGACTATAGACCAGGGCTTTTCTCCCTAGAGAGCCTCTTGTGAAGCCTTTATCAGCACACTCCTGCTCCCAGCACATGGCGCCAGTCCAGGGCATGGGGCTGGTATAGGGAGCAGTTTATCAGCATGTAAGTCTTTGTATAGCTCCAAGACTATGGGGCTGTGGAGGTATGTTATAAGAAATACTTTTGGTACACCTTTGTACTGAGACAGGAGATTCCGGCATGGAAAACTTGCTGGGGAAAGTGGCATGACTTGTTGATTACAAAGTCCCATGGGCAGAACAGTTCTCAAAACCCTGCACTTAGAGCCAATCAAAGTTTGCTGTTTTCAATTATTCCTGCCAGAGCTCCAGAAGGTTTTCCATAGGACAACCTTGACATGATGCCAGCCTGAGCAGTGGAAGATATTAAAAAAAAAAAAACAGCTGAGTATGGCAACACACACCTGTAACCCCAGCATTTGGGAGGCTGAGGTGAGAGGATGAGTATGAGCCACATACTCATAGTGAGAAACATAGTGAGTTCAAGGCCAGCTCTAACTACATAGTGAGACTTTGTCTATAAATAAATAAATAAATAAATAAATAAATAAAACGAAACAAAAGACAGCCACCAGTGAGCTTGGGGTCCTCTGTGCTCTTTTTCGTGGTGATTCGCTCTCACCCTGTAAAAGTACACTTCTTTTCCTAGTTTTAATTGGTCCATGCACATTCTACAGAACTTGTTTCAGCCTCGCTACCTTTGTGCTTGTCTTGACTAATTCTTTGTTCAGGGCAGAAAGAACCTAGAAATCACCTTTAAAAAGAGACTCCAGCACCCCAGAACCTGGAGTCTGGAACCAAAGCTGGAAAAGTGTGTTTTTTAATCCTTTCTGAAAATATAGTGAAGTTAATAAATGGGATTGTTTCTTCTCTATTGTGTATGGGGTGGGGGAAGGTAGACATCAGGGAAGCATAAACATTGAATACCAGCTTTCATCACTGTAAGATTTCTTGTATTACTGGCTCATTGGTGACATATAGCCCCTGACAGGTGTTTGCAAAGGAAAAAATGTTGGGGAGAGCCAAGAAGAATATCTTGGACCGCTCACTTCACTTCCCACGGGAGCTGAGAATGAATGGAAGAGCTGGGCGGGTGTGTGCTCCTGGGAGCCCTGGCCCTTTCCACCTCCACATTTCCTGTTTGTTTTTGGTTCCTTTATCTGCGAGCCAGGATCCATTCATCTCATCCTCTGTCCTGGCTGAGTAAACAGTCAGGGCTGGATGTGGGCTGGAACAAAGTCTGGAGCTTCTCTCCCTGCTTCCAGCTTCCAGCCCTACCCCACTATTAGAACTTCCTAATTGCATTGCTCCCTCTGACCCATCTTACCCCTCTGACTACCCTGGGTAAAGTTTCATGGTTCATGAACACTTCCATACATCCAGCTCCTGTCTCCCGGCTTCCTTTTCACCAACCCAAACCCTCCAAAGTGAAAGTCAGAGCCATGGCCTGGCTGGCCTGGTGGGCTGTCTGAGCAGACTCATTCCTGCACATCCCCCAAGTTTTAGGCTCAGCCTCCTTCCCTTCACTCTGGCAGAAAAGTTGTGCTCCACGCCTGGCTGCAACAAGTCACCCAGCACCATTCCCCATCCTTCCCACAACTGACTATACATGTGCTGACACTGTAGGCATCCATCCAGAGGGCTTGCCCTGAGCAGAGACAGAGGTCAATATACCAGGAAACATAAGGCAACAGCAAACAGAAACACCAAAACAATACCCAGGATATGGAGATAGGTTTATTTACATCAACAGAAACATCAGGCCCTGATCTCAGGTGGTCTAGAGCTTATATAGGATAAGCAAGCAGGAAATACAGAAGCAGAATGGTTTGTCAATTGGGAATTGATTCTTACAATATGCATCACAGTGACTACCTGTTTCTAAGAAACAAGAGTAACAGAAACTAACTTAAACTGTTACTTGGGCAACTAACAAACTAAAGTATACAGGGGCATCTTCTTCTGTAATAATTCAGATAGTAACAAGTTCTAGGATGAGGATAATGTCAGGTATGAGAGATAACACGCAATGGAACAGGTGACATCAGCTTGATATGAGGAAAGTTTGTTACACAGGCCTGTGGGGGACATTCTCTGTGATCAGATGACACTGGAAAAGATGCCTGATAGGAGAGCCAGGCCATGGAACTCACTAGGGAGTAACATTGGAGGCAGAGAACTGTACCCCAGTACCTTCTGTACTCAGGACCCACCAAGTGGAGTGAGCAGGAGCTGAGACCAGAGAGGCAGAGGAGGAGGAGTACAGTGCAGGGCCTGTGGGCTGGTAAAAGGAAGGTAGAATCTAGAATCTTCTCTGAGAGAGCGCCACTGGAAAGATTTTAGCAGAGGAGCAACATGATCTGATTTACACTTGAAGGCATCATCTGAGAACAGGCTATGGGTTCAGAGATGATGAAGAAAGAAACATGGCAAACAAAGGTGAAAGCAAACATTTAAGAAAGAGGTGGTAGTGACTTAGAGCAGGATTAGGGTCTTGTCCATGTTCTTGGTTCCCTGAACAAAGAACTGAGCAGGCCCCGCAAAAGGAGAGGCAAGATTGAAGATTTATTGAAAGTGAACATAAACTCCACAGGGTGGGAGTAGGACTAGGAAGTGTTCACAGCCCCCCAAGGGACTTGGTGTTGAGTTTCCAGCATAAAGGTTTGGGGTGGTATTGAGGGGTTCACTCCACTCTTGCCAAAAAGCAGCTTGACTCTGCCCCTCTGTTAGGTGGTAGTGATTTTCACATTTTATGGCCCTTGGAGAAACTGTCATGACATCCAAATCCCACAAGATGGGGGTGCAGTAAATCAGTGATAGGTTTTTTCTCATGTACAGGTTCCCTTTGGTGCTGCACAGTGCCCCCACTGTGTTCTCACAAACGAGCAAGTCAGACCTCCCACTTTTTGCGCATGCGCAAAGGTTCCTCCTGTCAGTTGTCAGTACATCATTCTGCCCACCCATTTACCTCCACCCCATCAAGTTCCAAATAAAAAGTCCGAGGTTTTTCCCAAAGCTTCTACAGGGTGCCTGCCTCTCTTCAGTAGCCCTCTTGTGCCTCAGTAAAGGCCTATTTCCTTTGCTCCCATTATCTGTTTCTTTTCTCTCTCATCAGGGAAGACCAAACAATTAGCATAGTCAATGACATGGTGAATAGGATGGGGTCAGCAAGTATGGCTAAAAACTACTGGGCGGATTCCTCAGAGACTTATTGTGCATTGTATTTAGATCTGCATACAATCAAATTCAATGGTTAGAGTGAATGTTGACCTTATGGGGAAATTTGATTCTCATCCAATTCAGTTTGCGATCAGAATTATGGAAAAAATTAAGCTCTCGAACCACAGTACCACTGTATCCTGGTCCTGGGCTAATGTTTAATTCAAAAAGTGCATCTAGCCCAGAAAGTGAGCTCCAAGGTGAGCCCATCCTTCTCTCTGGCCATTTCTTAGCTACTTCCTGCCTCGGAAGGAATGAGGCCCCTGATTGTAGTTTGAAATGGATCTGACAATATCCTGATGAGTTCTTTCTTCTTTCTTCTTCTTTTCTTTTTCTTTTGTAATGCTAGAATGGAACTCAGGGTCTTGCAAGAGTTATGGCACTGAGTTACACATCCAACTCTAAATCCTCACACAATCCTCCTGCTCCAGTTTCCTGAGTAGCCAACACTCCAGGCATGTAGAACCATTTCCAATTCTCAGATGGATTCTTTATGGATCATGAGAGAAAGGGAAAGGTCAAGAATGACTCCAAGGTTTAGAGCTTGAGTGGCCAGTGTCTGTATAGAGCAAGCCTTCAGGACAGGAACTGAGTCTTGCTCTTCTGCTCTGTATTTCCAGGAATGACAAGTAGATACAGGGCCTGGTCCTGATTGAGAGGAAAGAAGAGAGCAAGGGAGACAGAGAGTTACAGCAGTATAAGTGGGTGGAAGAAAGAATACTTGGGCACTGGAAATCTTTAAATATTGCCTCCCCCATGTAGTCTTGAGGACAGACCCAACAAAGTCTGACAACTTGCCTGCTCCTTCCCAAGAGCATACTCTTAACAACCCACCCTCCCTACTGCCCATCTCCCACTTACCTCTCCTAAAAAACTATAATGTGTTAGTAATTAGCTGGTTAAGAAGCAGTTTATCATTTTACTCACCATTGGGTTAGTGTATTTGTCTCCAGTTTCCACTGCTAATGCCAAATACCCAAGGCTGGTTACTTCATAGAGAAGAGGTTTGGGGAACTTATAGTTCTGGAAAATGAAGTCTAAGACCCGGAACCTTACTGATTCAGCCTCTGGTAAGGGTCTCATTGGCTGTGTCACATCACAGCAGATGATTCTGCATGCAGGAGGAAGAGATCACAAGGAGAGACAGAAAGCCAAAGACACCAGGGACACCAGACACCGCACGACACCTATTTTCACTTTGCCCTCCAGGGGAAATTCTAGCATGGCATGGTCTCAGATCACCACATCTGTGATCTCAGTAGCCTGAAGGAGGAAGGAAGGAAGGGAGAGTCACGTGGTTAGAGGTTGGGGTCAGGGGACTGGAAAAAGGAGCTTCTGTCCTCCAGGACACACCCAGAAGTTACACCCACCACTTCTGCTTGTATCCCAGTGACCAGAACATAGTTGCATGGCCACCCTGGTTGCAAAGGAGTCTGAGAAATAGACTTCTCAGTCTATGTCCATGTCACCAACTAAAATACAGTGGTTGTAAATGATGAACAAGAAAATTTGGGCCAGTTGTGGTGGTACAAGCTTATTATCCCAGCACTCAGGAGGCTGAGGCAAAAAGAGCACCTTAAGTCTGAGTCTAGCCTGGGATACATAAGTGAGCTCAAGGCCAGCCTGCATTACATAGTGAGACCCTGTCTCAAAAGAGAGAGAGAAAAGAGAGAGAGAGAGACAGAGAGAGAGAGAATTTAGGGGGACAGCTGGCAGCTCTGCCACATACTCAAGGCTGGGCGATCTGTCCTCAAAACCACTTTCCTTCTGTCTGGGAGAATCACTCAGGATGTGGCCCTGCTTAACCCCTTATATTTTATGCACAGAATTTTCCAATACATAAACCATAACCACCCATATAATTGTGCCTCACCTTAGCCACCATGAGCCAGGTATTGTGATCAGATTTCACCCACGAGAAAATAGGCTCAGAAAAGTAGGAGGATTTGCACAAGTTCACAAGCTGACCAACACCTAGGCTTTGAACTGGGACCTCATCTCCAGATACCTAGCTCTCCCCGCAGTTAGCAGGGCATGCAATAGGTGGTCAGCATGATGCAAAGGGAGATGCCCTGCTCTGTGATGCGAAGAAGAGGAGCTCGATCCAAGTTAACATTGTGTGCTTTGAATACACCAACATATCTGTGTCCCACAGTTTCTCCGTCTTTCTTAAGGGCCAGTTTGACTTCACCTTCTGATTCAAGTTCCACAAAAGCCCCACCACTCTGTCTACCTTCTCTGTAAATGAAATGAATACCTTGAGCCCCACGTGAATTTTGCAGTGAGAGAAGAATCACTGCACCTCATCAGCCGAACAAGACCAGAGCACATCTCACACCTTCACCATAAATCCCTCTTCACTTTTGCTGCCAGTATTATTATTTCCTTGACGATCCTAGTGTCAAAACAGACTACACACAAAAGTTTGGCGTGGATGAGAAGAAAAAACGTTTCCATTTTATAGATGATGTCTTAGTTACTTTTCCTGTTGCTGAGACAGAATACCTAACATCTAAAGTTGAAGGAGAAAAAGGTTTATTTTGACTTTCAGTTTGTAGAGGTTTCAGTCCATAGCTGGCTTATTCCAAGGCAAAGTGGTATATGGCAGAGGGACATGGCACAGGAGAAACAACCCATGGCAGGGTAGGCAGAAGGCAGAAAAGCAGTGAAGCAGTAAGCCTCCCTTTTCCTTTCATTCCATCCAGGCTGCAAGCATTTTGGGTGGTGCCACCCACAGCCAGGTTGGGCCTTCCCATGACCCATACCCAGAATTATAACAAACCGATCAGTGGACTAATTTGGTACCACACATCCTTAATCTCAGTCTCACACACCGTAAAAGCCACCTTCAAAAAGCCCCATTTATGAGTGAATGAGGTTTTGGGTGAACATGTAGATATAAGCCATAACAGATGAGAAAAGTGAGTGCCCCAGAGGTCAAAAACCTAGGCCCAGCCACACGGTTGATCAGTGGCAATGTCTAGACTTGAACCCAGGTTTCAGCTGGTTTGCCTATTTTTTACATTGCTATGGACAGGGACCCCTGCTCTTTCCATGCTGCATCCACTGGTGTACTGGTGCTGGTCCTAAGTGATAAGTGACAATGTACAAGGCAACCCTGCTCTGCTCCATACATAGACCCCCCCCCCCCGTATTTACACAAAATGCTTCGCTTCCAAGGCCTCCTTCATTGCAAGGCACCTTGGGACAAAGCAGTTCACTTTCTGCTTAGGGTGTGGAATTCTTGCCTCCAGCCCTTCTCTCCTCTCAGCATCTCTCACCCACACTGGACACCAGAACAGACAAGTACAGAAGGCCAGGCACAAGCAGTGCATGAGAAAGACTCTTGGCTTCCTCCACTGCTTGGCAAGAAGACGTTGCAGCTGGACTCACTCAACGCCATGAATGGAAGTCCCAAGAAAAAGGATGGAGACTTCAGTGGTGAGAAGTAGAGAAACCAGGACCCCAGAGAGCCCCCAGAAGGAGGCTGGTTGACAGAGGGGTGGGCATGAACGGCAGTGGCTATGCATCAGAATAGCACTGTGAGAGGCTCTGGTGCTCACATTCAGGGTGCAAGGCCCACCATAAAACCAGTGCCCACCTGAACCACAGGCCAGCACAGCCACCCTCCTAGCTCAGTTCCTGGAGTAGAGTTTAAATCCTTTCTGAAGTCTGGGAATGCAGGCTCCCCCTGGGAATTTGCTTCTTCCTTTTACCTGTTTCTGGAGACCACTAAACTGTGGCTTATAGGTCTAATTCAGTGAGCAGCCTCTTTGGGGATAGCACGCCAGCTAAAAACATTTGTTTGTATGTTTTATTTTGGGTTTGTTTGTTTGTTTGTTTGATTTCATTTCGTTTCACTGTTTTCAGTACTGGGGATGGAACCCAGGACCTCTGCACTGAGCTATACTCCCAACTCTGTTTATTTTTTATTTTGTGTCAGAGTCTTACTAAGTAACTCATTTACCCAAGCTGGGATCAGATTTGTGATCTTCCTGCCTCAGCCTTCCAGAGTGCTGAGACTACAGGTTTGTACCACCATACCCGGTTTGGCTTTTACATCCTTAAAAGGCTGAAGGTAAAGAGGAGGACAAGGAAGAAAGGCCATATGTGACCCACGAAACCTAGAATGTTTACCTTTTGAGGGAAAAGTTGCCAACCCCTGACCTAGACTCCTCCTAGACCTCCTAGACTCCTCCAGACCTCCTGCCTAGACCTCTGCTGCTCCTTCTAGCAGCAGAAGCACTGGCCAACCAAGCAGAAGGCACAGCAGGCAGGACACAAGCCTTGCACCTACCCCCACCCAGCCCTGGCACTGGTCACCAGGAACAGTGTCTAACCTCTGTGTTTCCATCTCCCACTCAGCAATGTGGAAACGGTAACAGGACGCAGCTCTCAGTGTCATGGGAGTTGAACCAGGTATAATCCCTGTCAAAGCTTTGGCCAGGGCATTCTGGGCAACAAGAGTGGGCAGCCCACATGGCTGATGGCAGCAGTGTCCATAACAGGAAAACGATGGAAGAGGCCCAGCTGACTGCCTATCTATCTCCACATCCCAAAGGAAGGGGGACTGACTTATGGGCAATTCCTCTGAGGTCACCTAGCTAGAAATAGGAGGTCATGAAGACAGCTTTCAGCAACTCATGAAGGTCCAACCCAGGATCAGGTCCCTGGTCCCCTCCCCCCACTGTTCTCTTCTGTCACCCCACCCTTCTCTGGATTTCTGCCCTTGGCCCCCTCCCCACAGGACTTGGCTCTTTTACAAGCAGATTGGTCACACACACACACACACACACACAATGTTGTGTTATTACCAACAGCTAATGTTATTTCCTATTTCAGGAGTATTTTCATTTTAACAGAGGATTCCTAGACTCCTAAAATACTCACAGTATTTACCTCCAGGTGTGTGTCAGGCAGCTCAAACAAGTGTCCATGTATTTATTTGTTTAGTCTTTTTTTTTTTTTTTTTTTTTTTTTTTTTTTTGTACCGGGGATCAAACTCACAGTCTTGCACTAGCCAGGGAGGTGCTTATGCCACTGAGCTAAATCCTTGGCCCTAGTCATTCATTTTTCCCAACACTGGGACCAAAGGTGAGCCCTGGCCACAGCCTCTGCTTCCAGTCAATTATCCAAGCCCTGCGTCTCACGTTTAGTCGCTCTCTGGGACAGACAGGTAAACATGTGATGTGGCCACATGAGTCTGTTCAGTTCTGCTGTCACCAAAGCTCTCACAGCCCTCACACCCTGTCATCACACCCTCACCAGCCTCTTGATGCCCCAGAGGGCAGGGCCTGACAGGGCCCATGCAGGGTGCCAGGTCACACTACCATTGAGATTACCAAGACACGCAATTTATAAAAATGAAGAAGTGGGGCCTGGGATTTAGCTCTGCGGCACAAGCGCCCACCTGGCAAATGCAAGGTCATAAGTTCAATTCCCAGAACCAAAAAATAAAAAATGAAGAAGCATCTGACCAAACAGAGCCACAGAACTTGTGCTCTGTTTAAATAACTACATTGTGAAATTAAACTCTTAACCCCAACTTGTGGTGCCAACCCAAAAAAACATTTAAGGATTGATCACAAATGTCAGTTTATCCTGAAGGAGCAGGCAAAGTGGTCCAACAGTTAGACAGGCGGGGTGGCGAGCTGAACAGTGTGAGGCTCCTTCTGTTCTGACGATGCGGCTCTGTGTCTGCTCCCAGCGTCACTACACTGGGAGATGACACAATTGGAAATGAGACCCAGGTCCAGAGATGCTGCCACTCTGGCACAGTGCTCCAGTGAATTCCTAGACAGCTCTCTGCACCTGAGGCGCACTGAGCCGACTGCTTCTGCCAGAGGCCTGGGACGGGATTCTTCTCATGCATGAAGCGCCTCCACAGCCGCAAGCTGACTCACTCTCAGTGCCAGGACACCTGCCACCAGCCTTCTCTGCCCTGACTCCCTCCCTGCTGCTAGCAGAACTGCCCTGTTCTTATTCTTCTGGGGCTCACAAATGATCCTTGCAGACAGCATAGAAAGGGGGATGGGAGGGACCCAAGAGACATGGCCTCAGCCAGCCACCAAGGTCAATGTCAACTGTCACAAATCATGGTGCTTGTATGTAATATGTGATGAGCATAGTATTTTGTTTGTGTGGTGTTTCCAAGAAAGAAAGAAAAAAGAAAGAAAGAAAAAAGAGAAAGGAAGAGAGAGAGAGAGAGAGAGAGAGAAGGAGAGAGAGAGAGAAAGAAAGAAAGAGACAGAGAAAGACAGAGAAAAAGACAGCAAGCATCCCAGTCTACTCATGAAAAAAGCAGGAAACACAGGCTAGGCCAATGCCTGTAATCCCAGCTCCCTGTGAGGCTAAGGCAGAGGGGTTGAAATCTCAAAACCATTCTGATCTTGTCACAAAATAACTCTGAGGCCCTTGGTTAAATCCCCAGTACCATTGGAGAAAGAGGAGGAGGAGAAGGGGAAAGGGAGAAGAGGAAGAAGAAAAAAGAGTAAGAGGAAGAAGGGGAAGAGGAAAAAGAGAAGAAGAAGGAGAGGAAGAGGAGAAAGAGAAGGAGGAGAAAGGAAAGAAGGAGAAGGAGAAGGGGAAGGGGAGCAACAAGACAGAAGACCCAAGATTCCTGACCAATATTCCTCAAAATTGTCAATGTCACCAGAAACAGGAAAAGCCTAGAAACTATCATAGCCAAGACAAACCTAAGGAGATACAATGCTTACATTTAACGTAGTATCCTGGATAGGATTCTGGAATGAAACAGCGACATTAAGTAAAAAATAAGGAAAGATTGGCAGGTATGTGTCACACGCCTGAAATCTTAGCATTTAGGAGGCTGAGGAAGGAGTATTAACATGAGTTCAAGGCCAGGCTGGGCTACATAGTGAGTTCAAAGCTAGCCTAAACCATAAAATGAT
The DNA here is from genome assembly GCA_004027295.1 of Dolichotis patagonum. Lineage (NCBI taxonomy): Eukaryota > Metazoa > Chordata > Mammalia > Rodentia > Caviidae > Dolichotis > Dolichotis patagonum. The sequence goes on along the minus strand of PVJX010014558.1, from coordinate 18,888 downwards.
ACCGTCTCAAAAAATAAAATACGGAAAGATATACGATAAAGTACGAGCTTTAGTTAACAAAACTGAATCAAAATTGTTTAATACTGCACCATACCAATGTAAAACAGTAATAGAGGAAAATGGGCATGGGATGCACAGGTTTTTGTACTATCTGTGTACTATAATTCAATACATCCAACACTGATCTAAAATAAGAAGGTTTGTTTTTGCCTTGTTCTAATGTGTTTGTTTGAGACAGGGTCTCACTATGTAGTCCAAGCTGGCCTTCAACTCACTAATGTAGCCCAGGCTGGTCTTGAATTCACAATCTTCCTGCCTCAGCTACAGGCATCACACCAGGCACAAGGTACTTATTTTTAAAAAACCAAAGCGAATGATTGCTTCATCCTTACCTACTTCCTCCAACACAGGACGCATGAACCCGGCTCCGCCTCTTCCTGCAGAAGTGCCCTTAAGGGAGCTGTGGGTCTCTTCAGCTTCCAATTCCTCGGCATCAGTGGGGAGGGGGTAATGATGATAGCATCCATGCCATGGACTGTAGGGGAAATTAGGGTCCAAGAACTGATTGGAAAGTACCATGAATGTCTACATTTAAAAAAAAAAAAAAGTAAAAGACAATGCTAAGAACTAGGGGACCCCTACAGTGAGTCCCCAATCTCCTGCATGGAGTTACGGCACACAGCAGGAGGAAAGATCAAGAGACAAAATAGGGGTGCAGCAGGCATGTAGGATAATCAGTTGTTCATGGAGAGGGAAAGGCCACGAGGCACCCAGAACCGTGGTATTTATTGGTTGCATCTGGTCAAGAACAATGGGCAAGAAACAGTGTTTCTAGGAACCGTAACTGGGACTATGGTGGGCTGGCAAGATCAAAGCACACTTGCAAAGTCAAGGACAAGACAGGGAGGCCATGAGGAAGCTGTCCTTTCCCCAGGTGTCTTATCATCTTCAGCAGGTCTTCTCCTGCCCTGGGAGTGTCACAGCAGTCACTAGCCCTAGGGCCCTGGCTGTGATCAGAAAAGAGCAAGGAGTTTCTCTGCATTCCAATCTGACTCATAAGGTAGGACGAGGACAGCCTGGGAGGTCCCCAAGTCTCAGTTTATAACTGGTGGTCCCCAACAAGGAATGATAGGTGAAGTGTATTCAAAGTACTTATTTTGAGGGTGGCTAATAGCAAGGTATCAGGTCAGGGATGTAGCTCAGTGGCACAGGGCCTGCCTGGCTATGAGTTTGATTCCTAGGAAAAAAAAAAAAAAAAAAAAAAAAAAAAAAGTTATCTCTAATTGTAATAATTTTTTTTACTTAAACATTAATCTAATGTTTGAGCATCTCTCAATGATCAAACATTTATAGTAATTTATATATGTGGTTTGGGCTTTTTGTTGTTGTTGTTGTCATTCTTTTTTTGTTTTTGTTTTTTTGTTTTCGTTTTTGAGAGGGGGAGTTGAGACAGGGGTCTCTCTATGTAGCCCAGGCTGGCCTTAACCTCACAGTGATCATTCTGCCTCAGCCTCCTGGGTGCTGGGATTACAGAAGTATGCCACTACACCATGTATTATGGTAATTTCTGTCACATAAAGATTATGGTGTGTCCTCATTCACCTCATTCACTGAATCTGGGATCATAATTTCTGGCTCTTCCCCAAAGTCAAAATGACCATGAACAGTACGTGTTTGGACTCAGTTCAAAACACTGAGGCAGCCACAACAGCACTCATGAAGAACTTCCAGAACTGCTTCAGAAAATGGCAAGAACAATGGGAAAAGTACATTTGATGCAAGGGTGAATAATGTGACGAGGATTAATGGCAGTGTAGGTTTTTACTGTAATAAATTTTTATTTAAACGTTCACCGTGTTTTCGATCCCCCCACATACAAAGTTCACAGTCCCTGTGTCAGAAAATGCTAGCTGTGAGCTGACCCAGAGAGAGGACCCCTGGGAGGAGGGCTACTCTGCCTCGGCCCAGCTCTGTGGTCCAGGCCCGCACCTCAGGCCACACAGGGTGGTCTCCTCAGAGGAGAACAGCAGGGAGAGGAGGGGCTCACCCCTGAAGTGCCGGGACTCAGGAGCCCCCATGGAATGCAGGAGGAAGTACAGGGTGTTGCTGTGTTACTACAAAGGCATCCTGCCCCTGTATTGATGACCGGGTCACACTGGGAGCACAATACCCGGAAGGCTACTCATAGCCCAGAAGGACAGACAGCAAGTCTGCAGCCTCCCCTCACTGTCCCCCAACAGGGCTGGTCACCACCTTTTGCCGAAGCCACCCCACCTCCACCAGGAACACAGGACATACCACTACCCCCCCAGAAAAAGTGCTGGGTACCCTGGGCCTCCAGCGCCCCCAGCAGCCAGACCACGGCAAAGCCATCACAAGGTGGACAGGCCAGCAAGGCCTGGGGACAGCAAGGGTCTCCTCCAGGCCTGTTCCTCAGCATTTATGGAGATTCTTGGAGAGCTAGTCCCTGGGTGGTGCTGGCTTCTTGACAGGGTAGCTGAGGCCTTGCATTGACCTGAACTAGACATCATAAAGCATGGAAGTGCAACCTGTCCATGTGCTACTGGCCAGATGTCCCTGAGCAAGTTGTCCAACTTCTCCATATCACAATTTCCTCCTCTGTCACCAGGAGAAACAGCATCTGCGCAAAGCCTCTCACAGCTGGAAACATCAAAGCAAATCAGGAGGATGCAGGTGCTTGGGGATCCCTAAAGCACATAGCCCATTACTCACCCAGCTCCTCCCGGACAGGACATGCAAGCCTGCCTTGCAGCTTTAAATCCAGCTGCACCTGCAAGGCATCCTGTACCTTCGGAGTACTTGTGTATGACCTGGTAGCCACGGGAGTGCGCACCTGTAATCCCAACTATTCCGGAGGCTGAGGCAGGAGGAAGCAAATTTGAGGTCAGTCTTGGCAATACAGTAAAACTGTCCTGAAATAAAAACAAAAAGGGCTAGGGGTATAGTTCAGAGGTAAAGCACCTACCTAGCATATGTGAGCTGAGCTCCATCCCTAGTACTAAAAATAAATTACTTACATATGGAACCACTGATACTTAGAAGGTATGGCCTGACCTACATGAATGACAAGGAAACTGAGATCTCAGGCCTAGAGGGCTGACTTGATTTTCCCAAAAGACCCAGCAGGTTAGTAACAAACCAGGCGCTCTCTCCCCCTCTCTCTCCCTCCCTGTTTTTCTGAAGTGGGGGTCTCACTATGCAGTTGAGGCTGGCCTTGAACTCATGGTAAACCTACTGGCTCAGGCTCCTGAGTACTAGAATTATAGGTGTGCAGCACCACCTTGCCCAGCTTCCCCTCCAGCTTCTTAGCATCTCAGAGGAGTGGAGTTTGATTATTATAGTCAGTGTGAGGTGGACAGAATGTCCACGCTCCTGGGCTATGGCCTAATCCTTCTTCTCTCTGACTCCCCTGTCCTCACCACACTGTGAAAAGTGTGACTAAAAGAACAGAGTGTGTGTGAGAAGCATTCTCTTTGATTAGAACTGCAGTGCCTGTGTTTTACTGGGCACCTGCTTTGTGTGAGGGACCTTTGCAGTCTCCATGGTACCTCTGAGTAGAAGCAAAACCACACAGCCTCTGCCCTTGAGGAGTGTGCAGTATGACAACAGTGACTGAAGTGTGTCTCCACCAGTTACCCTTCCTTTCTCACCTTTGCTTGGGTGGGCACATTCGTGCTGTTTTACAGATGACATGGAAGGAGCCAGCCAAAGCTCCAGGACTGTCATGTTCTGTGGAGGACCACCTGGAGGACTCTCCTTGAAAGAAGAGCAATCATCTCCATTTTGTCTAAGCCTGGCCCTATCTCCATGTATTCATATGCACAGAGCTGGCTAGGCCATTTCCTTATCCCCACAACTGGCTTTGAGCAATGGAAAAAAAACTGGTGTAGCCAAGACGCTGATGTGTAGCATTTGAAGCAAAGTGACAGGTCAGTGTTACCCTGCCCCCATAGCTCCCAAAACACATGTGTGAGACAAGCAGGAGAGAGAGCCACACTCCACGCTGTCTGTAACTGTCGGCTGGGATCAAGCCTCCAGATAAGAGGCTATGACTTTCCAGGGCATAAAGAATTACACATCAGAGCTGAAACACCGACCGAAAAACATTAGATACTACCTCACATTGTGTTATGCAGAGCACAATTTCTACATACCCTTCTCCCTGCGTACTGCAAGGGTGCTTTCTGGCCTCCTCCCTAGCCCAGCTCACAGCACTCACACACTTCCCACACTCTCACAGTCACTCATCCTCAAGCCACACCCTTCTTCACAAATGAACAAAACTCAGATTTGGCCTTGGGTGGAGGCCCTTGTTCAGTTAACCATCACCCTAGCTGGATTTAGGGCCCCCTCGACTCCCCACAACTATAAATAAGCCTTAATGTCTTTATTTTCACCATGGGGTGCACTGGAAGGTAGATTGGAACTGACTCACTAGAATTCCAATAACTCTATGGGATCACAAATATAAACTTCCCAGATTGCAATGCAGTCCATAATGGGCTCTCTGTAATGTTCTGAAAACAGAACACAGGGCAGTGCATTTGCACTTGCTGCCCCTAAATCTGCACAGCAGCATCGCAGGGCCTGGTGGGGTCCCTGCTGTGCACCCACAGATCAGCGGATCAGCATTGGAGAGCATGCTGGAAGGAGCACATGTCACCAGACCCAGAAAAGTCAAAATTCAAAATGTCCACTGTGCTTTCTCCTGAGTGCCTGTCACCTTGGCACCATGGAGAAGTTGAGAATTTGTAACTCAAAGCAGCATGGGTGGGCACATCCTGCGCTCACATCCTAATGCTATCATCCCTAGTCTGGTATGCTTTAGAACAGAAACTCCTAGTGTGGAAGAAAGAGGCCACAAATGTACAAAGATAGGCAAGATTAGGGGAAATGTCACCGATGGCCCTGAATTTGAACCAGATGCACCAGTCTTGATGGGCTGTGTGCAGTGACTACAGGTGGAAGTGTTCCAGCCTCCAGGTACAGGCCTGGGGCCCACCCCTCCCTTGCCAGCTCCTGGTTCCACCCTACCCGTGTCTACAGTCAGGCAGCTGCAGCTGAGGGAAGTCTCTCCACACCAGCCCTTCCTCCCTCACCTGGACTTGCAGTGCTCACCCTCATCCCTGCCTGTGAGCCCCCCCTCTGCACCTTCACCAGGAGCCTCTTTCCCAGCCTGTGCTAACCAAGCCACACTCTCAGCATTGGGCACAGCCCCTGCTGAAGACTGTGACACAGGACGGCTACCCGCAAGCTGGCACGGTGGCACCACAACTGGAAGCCCTTGTCTAGGCCTGCAGTGGGTGGAGCAGAGCCAGAGAGAGGTGGAGCAGGTGAGACCACTGGAAGGGAGCCTTGGCCAGAGGGACCCGGAGGCTGCCATCAGGGTAACAAGGCACTAAGGAAGTCCTGGCCCAGCCTCTCTGCTCCTACTCTCCACTCACGCCAGGGAGCCGGCTGAGGATCTCTACGGGAGGGTAGATGGACCAGTGGGAGGAGAGCAGTGAACAGAAAGCAGCACAGGAGCAAGCCTGCTTCCAGGCCAGGGCATTCCAGGTGCTTCTCTCCCTGTGACAGGTGCTCATTAGTCACCTCCTCACCACACCCAGCCCAGGCTCCGCTGCTCCAGCCCTTCACAGCCCTCACCCAACTTCTTCCAGTGCCCAGGGCTGGTCCTTCTGCTTCCATTATGCTTTCCCCATTCTTTATCTCCTCCCCTTCTTCTGTCAAACTCCTATTCATCCTTCAAGGCTTTTTTCTGACACCCTCCCCTCACCACACACACACACACACACACACTGCTTCATGTCACCTTTACTAAATCCCATCCGCAGAGCATCACCTCTGCTCCCACAGCTGCCTCAAGGTCACAGCACCCGTGACCTTGCTCTGGGACTATCTTCCCGTGTGTTCCTGTCTGTCTGGACTGTGAGCATCCTGACATCTGTGAATGGCTCTATTGTATGTCCCAGGACAAGAGTGATCGAGAAACACGGTTAATGCATAATTTTTACAAAAGCCTATTACGGTTAACAGGCACATTGCCATGAATGGGATAAGTATGATCAAAACAAGAGAGAGTATTCTGAATATTTCAATGAGGATTAAAGGCAATGTTTTTCACTGCAATAAATTGTTAAAATTGAAGTAGCTACCATAGTAACTGACCGCACCACATACCCATGCTGCATCTGGCCTCTCACCATCTAATTCCAGCTTCTATCTCACATAATACAGAAGCCTTTTTCTATCACGGGACAAGAGCCAGGCTTGAATCCAGGGTGCCCAAGAGAAAGCAGCATGAACTGAAATCCATCCGAGGCAGCCCCAGCCAGACTTTCTACAGCAGAGTTCACCTCACCACAAGAGGCCACGCTACTGTACCCTGACCAGTGGCACCATCACATGGGGAGGTTGCTGCTGCTCCTCTTAGCTGAGCACCTCTGGCCAAGGCATCTCTGACCAGCAGGGCATGATCTCAACACACTGAGGCAGGAAGATCACAGGTTCAAATCCAGCCTGGGTAACTTAGCAAGACCCTGTCTCAAAATAAAATAAAAATTAAAAATGGCAGGGGATGTAGCTCAGTACAAAGGTCCCTAAGTTCAGTCTCTAATACTAAAAAACAAAACTGTACCAGATGTCCCAGTGTCTAGGCCGAATGACAAGGTAGGGAGTCCCTGGTGTCCTGGACTTACAGTCTAGTGGAAGAGTCAGGACTCAGACAAGAACATCAGAGTGACAGACAGCAGGGAGAGAAAAGGGAAAGAGGGTAAGGTACTTGGGACCAGCAAAGAACCCCAAAGGAGATCTGGCTGACAACAAGCTCCTCCCTACTCCAGCTCAAAGACCAGAAATCAGGGGCCTTGCCAGGACGCTTTAGCAGGCCACAGAGAGCCACAGACGGGCATTGGGTTCCTTTTCTGGGGCTATGGCAACAAAACACCACAAGCTGGGTGGTTTCCACAGAAATGCATTGTTCAAAGTTCTGAGGACCGGAAATCAGAGAGTGAGGTGTGGCAGGGTTGGTCTGTCCAAGGGCTGCAAGGAGAATCTGTTCCTGGCCTCGCCCCAGCTGCTGAAGGCTGGCAGGCAGGCTCCCTGAGTCGTCCCATCATCTCTCCTCAGCCGGCTGTTTCCCTTCTAGCATTTGTGTGTGTACGTGTGATATGCATGTTTGTATTTTAAAATATAGGTGAAAAAAAAAAAAAAAAAAACAAGAGGGTTACAAGTTTAAGCCCTGCCTAGGCAACTTATATCCTTCCTCAAAATAAAAAATCAAAAGATGTTATGTGCAGGGGCACACACGTTACCCCAGCACTCTGGGAGGCTGCAGCAGGAGGATCACCATGAGTTCAAGGCCAGCCTAGGCTACATAATAAGTTCCTGGCCACCCTGAACTACATAGTGAGACACTGGCTCAAAAAATAGGACTTCAAGTTGGAGCCCAATATGGACAATTTAGTGACCTAGTGACACTCCGTCTCAGAATTTTAAAAGGTTAGGGATGTACCTCAATGTGAAAGTCCTGGGTTCAATCCCCAGAAGTATAGATAGATAGATAGATAGATAGATATGGAAGGAAGGAAGGAAGGAAGGAAGGAAGGAAGGAAGAAAGAAAAGGAGAAAAGAAAAGAAAAGAAAAGAAAAGAAAAGAAAAGAAAAGAAAAGAAAAGAAAAGAAGGAAAGAAAGAAAACTAGGGATATAGCTCAGTGCAAAGGCCCTGGGTCCAATCCCTAGTACTTCTAAAAAGAAAAAGAAAGACAAAAGTTTAGAATTTAATCATTTTTAATTACATGGTCGAGGGCCAGGGCCTGAAGCACACTCCCAGCAGCATTCAACTCCAAGTCTAGAGCTTTTCCACCATCCCAGACTGAAACTATTCATTATCTCTCATTACCCCACTCCTAGCCCAGAGGACCCTCTCTCATTTTTTTGTCCATTCTAGGTCCCTCAGAAGTAGACGTATATAATATACATCCTTCTGGTGTCTGACTTGCTCCCCTTAGCCTGATCCTTTCCATTTTCATCCGTGTCGTTTGGCTTCTTTTCATAAGAACACCAATCACATGGGACTGCGGCCAGCCCTGCTCCCATACAACCTCACTAATGTAACAAATTCCACCTACAAAGAAAACTATGCTCAGCTGAGTTCCTAGTCTGCAGCGCAGGGGTAGCATCTCGATATGAATTGGGGGGCACACAGCTCTTCCCATGCAAGGCACCCTAGTGGGCTGCCTGGGAAGGGCACAAGAGCAAGTTCTTGTCCTGTCCACCCTTAGCCCCCTGCACTCCTGACAGGGACTGGGTCCCGGAGATGTTTCCCGCACCATGACTCACTGCACAGGAAGGGAGGGACAGGAACCACAGGCAGAGGAGCCAGAGACCCTTCAACCTGGCCCAGATCCCTCACAGACTCCCATGGAGCCCTGAACCCTTGTCCTCCTGGACCTCAGTGTGTCCAGCTTGGTAATGAGGCAGCCATTCTGCCTCAGCGCACCACCAAGGCGGCCCTGCCCTTCCTGTCCACACCTACTTCACCCGGGGCAGCCACTGGGCCCAGGGCTTCCCGGGGAGGAGTCACTCTTCCATCCACACTTCCTGTCCACATAGCCCTGAGGCAGGGAGCATCTCCTCCACTTGGGGTTTCCATCCAGCTGGAAGGGAACACACAAACAGGAAGAAAATCCAATGGTGTGTTGGAAGGTGATAAACAGAGACCAAGGCAGGGGAAGAGGTAAAGGCCGCCTGGCAGAGACACTGGCGTTACATGGAAATGGAGAGGATGCCTCTGATGAGGGCACTTGGAGCAAAAGCCCCAGAAAGGGAAAGGAATTGGCCATGTGAGTGGTTGTGAGAGACCATGCGGAGGGAACCACAGATAGCCAGGCCAGTGGGGTAATCGCAAGTTCTGGGAAGTCCAGTGTTGTGGTGGGAGAGGCAAAGGAAATGCATGAAGGGGTGCTGGCGCTGCAGGCCCTAAGGAATCTGGGTTTTATCCTGAAAAACTGGAGATCAAAAGATAATGAGTAGCCAGGGCATAGCTCAGCAATAGAGTGCTTGCCTAGGATGGGTGAGGCCCTGGGTTCCATCCCCAGCAGGGGGGGCAGGGAGGTGAAGTATACACCCCACGCCTCAGGGAACATCAAATCCAGGATTAGGAGTGGAGCAATGTCCAGAAGGATGTCTGTGTACAGTGGAATTCACTCTGATGACTCTGGAACTAAGCAGGCCTAGAGAGAGACACACACGCCTTGCCAGGCCTGCGGAAACAAACCCAGTTTTCTCTACCAGGCTTGGTTTAGGGCAGTGATTGGTTTGTTGCTCTGTACAGTTGAATTGAGAAGGAAACTCTGCTAATCCTTAGGTTACCCACTATTTTTACCTCAGAAAACAGGCAGAGCTAACCCTGGGGCCACAAAAGGAAGGACAGTCTGTGTGTGTGTGTGTGTGTGTGTGTGTGTGTGTGTGTACTCAAGCCCAGAAGCAAACACTGTCTCCTGCCTCAACACCATCTTGCCCTGTCCCCTCTAGCCTGCCTTCCTGGGACAGCTCCTCTTTGCTAGAACAAGTGGCAGAGTGAGTACAAGGGGCTAGGAGGCACGTTGGGGAGTTTCTGTGGCAGAAACAGATGTGTGCAGGCTGCTCATATGAGTCACCCATGCAGACAGGGTGACTAGGGGAGAGAAACTTGGGCAGAGCCCTTGTAAATGTTGTGGACTGAGCACATTCCTGTGGCAGTGAGGATTGGGGAAAACAACCACAGATCTGGCCAGGTTCACACTGAGAGGGGTGCCACATGACGTACCAGGGCCAGAGCTAAAAATAAGGTGGTATTTCTGTACCTAGCAAGAACATTAGTGTCCATGGGGTGTGTGCGGTGGGAAGAGGAAGATGTGAGCCACTGCCAGCACCAAGAGGAGAGGCAAGGCCTCTGTGGAAGGGAGGCCCATGGCTAGGGAAGGAGGACCCATGGCCAAGGCTTGGCCCTTGTAGTTAACACTGGCCAGCCCCAGAGGCTGAGCTGAGTCTGCATCCACAACTGTAGAGTGATGAGACAGCCTCCAAAATTCTCCCTGAGGAGCCTAAGGAATCCAGGGAGTGGCCAGGGAGGGATGCAGCTTTCATGGAGCTGTTTGTGAAATGCCTTCCACCATGAACCCAAAAGGTAAGCATTTTCCTCTTTGTAACAGATTGGGAAAACAGAGTTCAAAAAACTCATGAGTGGTCCACACACCTCGAATACCAGCACTCGGGGGAGGATCACAGGTTTCAAGCCCAGCCTGGGCAACTTATCAGCTTGGCTAGGCCCTGTCTCAAAACAACAACAAAAGAAAATAAACACTAAAAAAACAAAAGGGCTGCGCATGTAACTCAGTATGAAGGTGACAGGGCCTGAACAGGGCCACAGATAGCTGAGAGGGAAACAACGGGGAGTAAAGAAAGACAAGAGGCAAAATTAAGGTTCGAGGGAGGCCAGGAGGAACTTGCCCCTATTGGACAAGCACAACACTCTCAACTGACCCACCTTTATTAGAAAGCAAGAACCAGGGTCAGGGACTTAGCTCAGCAGCACAAACACCTCCTTGACAAGTATGAGGTTGCGAGTTCAATTCCCAGTACCAAAATAAAATGAAGCAAAAAAATAAACATTAGAAACCTTTAAAAAAAAAAAGAAAGAAAGAAAGAACCACAAGGGGAGAGGTAGCACTTGTTTCATGGAATAGCAACTATAGAGAATAAGTAGATAAGGAATAAGCTAAATGTGGAACCAGATTTTCTCTATACCCACATGACTGTATTTTGACACCCTCAGCACAAGCTCTCTTGCTTCAGGAGTGCTGGGTTATCAGCATCCCACCCATAGCCAGGGGGACCCAGCCTGCTACAAGCTTTCTATCCCTGCAGCAAGACACCACTGACCTGACACTGTGAGATCTGAAGCCTGGTCCCCACCAGTTCCTCCTTTTCATTTTTTGTAATTGCAGCAGTTGAAACATTGTGACTTGAGGTTGAGTGGCATCTAGACATTGTCGGTTTGGCTTCTCCTGCAGCAGATTCTAAGTAAAGATATGAGAGAGAAACAATTAAAGAATAAAGCCATCATAAAATCTAAAATGGGCTTTAACATAGTTTCATGGATTCAGCTGACCAACAGTATCAGCAAATGTATCTCAGTCTTGAATTTGTTCAGCAAAACTTTGAATCTGTTGAGACATAGATAATACCTCTTTTTGCAATGCCTCCAAATCCATACTTGCATTACTGTGTATAGCACCCTGTCTGTGCTTCTTTACATATTCTAGGGATGGGCAGACTAGTTATATATGAGAGGAGTTATACAATACTGACCAATATTAAAATGATACTGGAGGCCCTATTGTAACTGAAGGCTTTCTATTTGATCTCTCACCCACATAACAGTGTCTTTAAAACACTGATTTGTGACTGTAATTTTGTGTCAATAGAATGTTATATATTTCAGGCCTTTTCTGCAGTTCTGGTCAAGTTGTCTACAAAATGAGCAGTCTCTATAGGATAAACGAGAGCTGCAGAAGATACAGCAAAGAGACAATTCCTGTAATAACCAATAATATCCTTTTTGTTCAGTGAACAAATGAACAGTCAATGACTGCAATAGGTAAATAGCAGGAGTACTGGATTCTATAAGATTCACAGGTACAGGTTGGGGATTTAGCTCAGCGGAATAAGCAGCTGCCTTGCAAGCATGCAGTTGTGAGTTCAATTCCCGGTACCAAAAACAAACAAAAAAGACAAAAAAAAAAAAAAAAAGATTCACAGGCATCCAGACCCAGGGAATATACCCCAATACTAGAAAGTCTTGTTTGCTAAGGTGTTAGTTGATGCACAATGGCTCAATGTACATTCTCTATGAGTAAATAAGATAAGATTCTACTCAACAGTCCCATGTAAGAAAATCTAGAGTATGTAGATATGGAAAACCATGTTGTTTCATTTTTCTAGTTTGGATAATAGAGGTATTATCAGTAAATCTGTATAAACATCACTTCCATTTTTCACCAACATAACAGGGAAGGACCAGTTTCCAAAATGCCTCTGAAAGGGTCCAGGTTTGCCATTACTGATGGATTGTAGCAATGGAGGGCTACAACCAGACTCAAGCCATTTGCTATGGTTTGTGTCTAACATCCTTCCAAAGCCTCATGCAGTCATGGGGGGCAGCTGAATCTAGAGTTTGTAATTGATTTGTGATTCAATGCTGGGATGAAGGGCAAGAGTGCTACAGTCTGCATACAATATAAGGGACAGAAAGAGGCTTGCTCTCCCTGCTCTCTCTGTTGTTGCTTTTGCTATCTTCCGCTTCCATGACTGTTGCCCCTCTGCCATGTGCCACTCTGCCTTGGAGCCAGCCAATGATGAACTGAAACCTCTGCAAACTGTGAGCCAAATAAACCTTTCCTCTTTTACCTTTGTGCATCAGATATTTTGTCTCAGCAATGAACAAAATAACTAAGATACTATACAAGCTACTTAGTATCAGAATATAGAACAGAGGTATTTCTTCCATAATAGTCAGTATACCGACGCCATTTGACTGTATTCCAAGATGAATGATTATTGTCTCTCCTTACTAATTTTGCTTGGGTCCTCAATCTATAAACTCAGATTGATTTAGGTGCATTTTTCACCTCATCTCCTTTACAGGAGGTCCAGGGCAGGGGGCTCACTCAGCTGTGACAGCCCAAGATGTATGATGTGTACACAGGGAAACACTGGGCACAGAGGCATTAATCCATTTCCCTGAGATATGAACAGATGCCATTCCTAAAACTGTCAATTATTGTTCCTGATGATCCATCCCGATTTGTAGCTGAGCAGGCAGGCAGTAGTTAGATTACAAAGGCCTGGGCTCAGTACACAAAGGTGGATATAAGAATTGTGATGTGCACTTTATAGTAATATTGGAGTTTATAAACCCTGGGCCACAAAAGGCCCTGACACACAATCTAACTGATTCAGATAAATTTCTGGGAGGAAAATGTGCCCATGTAAGAGGTCATAGCAAAGGACTGGGCACATAAGCCCAATATTCTTTCCCTGACCCTGGGCTTAAACATGTGGTATAGGCAATGAGCCACCGTGACAAGGAATATGTTTTCTGTGGTATGCAGGAGGCCTTGTCTCATCCCCAAACTTTCAACCTCCTGAGTCATTTTTTTTCTTGCTCCAACATCATCAGCCTTGTCACTTGAATGGTCATCAGCAACTGAGGTGTCTCCTCCGGAGTCATCTCAAAAAGGCTTGCACTGGTGGGCCTGGAGCCTGCTGACTCCATTGCACGTTTGAGGCTCTCCTCTCTCCAGGGTCACGCATTCTGGAATGGTACCCACCATGGTGTTCCGTTGTCTGTTGATACGAAAATATACCTTTATCCCCATGGTATTAACCATACTGGGTCATTCCACTTTCTTGTTTGGATGTCTTTCCACAGGACTTGAGCTCTAGGCATGACTCATCAAAAGGCTCATCAATTCATCCTTTTGCCAATAAGGTTCTGATGGAGTCTGTTTATTTTCTGCAAATGGGTTTAAAAATTTAAAGGTAAAGGTTGCAAGTTTAATTGTGTGTGGAGATAGCCATACTCTCTTTTTTGTTTTTACAGAAAAGTATGTAGACTATACTATGGCTTGGCCCTGAAGATTACAAGAAATGTCTATAAGATGTTTAATATGCCAAAGTTGCAAGAAAGAGAATAAAGCCTCGCTGACAGATGAGGGTCTATTATCAGTTTTTATTGTATGAGAGACTCCCATAGCAGCAAAGTCAGATACACAATGCTGTTGAATGTGTCCCATCTTCTTGCCCCCATGACAGGTGGCATGAATCATGTGAGAATAAGTATCTATAGACGCATGAGCATATTGTAACTGCTCAAAGGATGGGATGTGAGTAATATCCATTTGCCAAATTTAAGCCTCCACTGAATCACTTTGTTGGTTACCATAGGCTAGAGGTCTTGGTAAATTAGAATGGAACCTAATATTTTGTTGTAGGCAGGATTTACAAGGGAAAAGATTTACTAAAGGACATAAAATGTAAAGAATTACTTTATAATATTCACCCAAAGAGTCAAATGCAGAAGAGTGCAGATCTGTCCACACTCTAGAGACCCAAAGAATCCAGCTGAGGGCCTGACGCCCACACCAATATGCTGCATGAGTCCAGCTGAAGATCTCAAGCTCCTGGCAATGTCCTCCACAAATCTAGCTGAAGACCTAGAGCCCATAACATTTCATGTAAGTCTGTATCAAGGATCTGTGCTGGGAAGGCCAAAGATCAGTGGTAGAAGCTAAAAAGTCTGCACCTGGGATGAAGGATCTGTGCCAGCAGGCTGAGAGATGTGCACTGGAGACAGGAAGTGATGTGCAAGGTAAGGACCAGAGCTCCCTTGAAAAGACTCACCGTCATCCTCAGCTTCAGCATGGACTCAAGCTCCTCTGACAATGAGAATAGATGAGTTCATATCAGGAAAGACAGTGTGACAAGCTTCTCCAAGAGAATCAACAGCACACCAGTTTCCCTTCCAGTTTTCTTTTTATGCTGTTGGCAACAATTCTCAGGTGGGCCTTTCACACCCAGTACCACACTGATTCAGTTCAGCTGGGTGTTATAAGCTGACCATTAGTAAATCCACCACAATCTACCCCTACTTAACTTGATAACCAGACACATTTCCTTATACCATAGTCTCTAGTGGCAGATATGTAAAAAGTTAACATATCTTGGTCAATTTTGATATAGACTAATGTAACAATTACACATGTACAATTCTTATTACACTCATTTCTGCACCAAAAGCAAAATATTCAAAGGGTGCTCAAAATGCAAGGTTAAGGGCCAGGAATGCAGCTCAGTGGCATAAGTGCCTGCCTGACAAGTGTGAGGTCATGAATTCAATCCCTAGTACCAAAAAAAAAAAAAATTCAACATTAAAAACCACAATACTTTGACTAACCTGTATCTAAAAACAACATTACAAACATGTATCCCTACTACATTAAAACTGCATTACATTAACTACATTACTACATTAAAATCTACATTAAAATCATATTAAGAGAGCTATTACAATCACAATCTTTGCTTCCCATTTACTATTAACAGCAAGTCATAGTAACACCAAGAGATGCTCCAAGGAATCTCCTGCATTTCTTGCCTTTTTTTTTTTCTTTTTGAGACAAGGTCTCTTTGGGCAATTCAGGCAGGCCTTGAGCTTACTTTGTAGCCCAGGCTGGCCTTGAACTCACAACTATCCTCCTGCCTCAGTCTCCTGAATGCTGGGATTACAGGCATGCACCACTACACCAGGCTTCTCCTGCATTTCAAAACCACTCTTCCCTACTGGTGAAAGACCTTAGGTCATTTTTCAATTGTCCTGTTCCTTTGAAACAACCACACTCTCCTCTGTTTCATCCTTGCAATCCACAGTTCCACTGGAGCCTTCCCTCTCGTCAAACGCTTCGAATCACTCTACTGGCTGTCCCCTCTTAATTTTTTAATGTAGATCTGAACAAAAGCCTTCAACAGTAACCCTGCCAGGAACCCAACAGTAGATTGCATTTAAAGTTTTCTGTCACTCTGGTAACGTCTCTAAACACAAGCAAAATGCAAATCAACTTCCTGCCAAAGCACAATATACACTACCAGGGATCCAGCAGCCAATATAGTCCTCAGTAGAAGCCTCCTGAACCTCATCTTAACTGGCAGCATTTCCAACAGTACTCTGATTTTCCAAGCTCTGACCAGAGTCTGAAGTATAGCTTACACCATACAAGGGATCCTTGCCCAGTCTCTCAGTACCTTTACAAATTAATTCCCAAGGCTCTTAAGTCACATGGCCAGGCAATATGACAGCAATGACTCCACTCTCAATACCAAATTCTGTGTTAGTTATTTTTCCTTGTTGCTGAGACAACATACCTGAAACCCAAAGTTAAGGGGGAAAGATTTATTTAGCTCACAGTTTGTAGAAGTTTCAGTCCATAATTGGCTGGCTCCACAGTAGGATGGCTCATGGCAGAGAGGCAACAGTTCATGGTGTCAGAAAACAGCAAAATCAACAACCAAACCTTAACAGCATCTTTTGCCCATTTTATACTCTATGCAAGCTACTGGGAGTAGGGCAGTGCAAATATAAACAGATACAACAATCATCCATCCGTAATCCCAGCATTGCACCACTAATCAATCACACACTCTAGATTCAGCCGCCTCTGAAAAAATGCTATGACCACATGAGGCTTTGGGGGGACATTTAGACACAAACCATAACATATGTCCAATATAAAAGGCAGCAGAATGCCCTTGAATCACCTTTGCAACCTGAGAAACAGTTATTATTGCAGCATGAGAAGTGAGTTCAACTATGATAGTTTCATCTGGATATCAAGTACTTCAAAATACAAAGTGTAGTTAAAGGACAGTTATTTTTCTAACAAATATGCTTGCTTTAGTAATTGTATCCCTGTAGAAGGTTAACAAATAGTTATACAGTTTGCAGAAAAAACCTGAGATTGAGGGCCACATATAGTATTTTAGGATGACAATCACGATGACATTATGTTTGTAACACACTTAAATGCCCATCTTGGTATAGAATAACCTTTTTAGTGAATTATCTCTATCTAGTACATAAAGCAGCTCTTCCCTAATTTGTTATTTTTTAACAGGATGTCATTGAAGAAGTTTGTGACACCCAGTGCCTGAGCATCTTTAAGTGTAGTGACACATATATAACATCACATAAGTGTCTTTTTTTTCAACTGTCATCTGACTGGTGGTCTTATGCTGGTTTGACATACACCTCTTATCACAAGTGGCTAGAGCACAAGAGAAAGGTAGATATCTGAGACTAGAAAAAGGTTATCACCATAAATAATCCTAGTTTTATGTCTTAAAAGACCTGTATAATTAAAAGACATGACTACATTTAGCATATCATGCGATTAGCAATCATGAGTGTCATAGTTATATAGGAAACTATCTCTTAATTTAGTTTTGTATGAAGAGCATTTTAATGGAATCTTATTGTTTTACCCACAGAAAACTTAGCCTTTTGACAATAATAAGTAAACATATCACAATAATATGTTTAGTTACATTTATTGGGGTGTGTCTCCCATAAGGTTATGGGAATTATTGGGGTTCCATTAGAGAACAAAAACTGGAAGATAATATTTTCAGGCAGCTACTGTTTTATTCACCATGGGGAGTCCTGTCCAACAGTTTCCCTAAGCCTAAGAGGTCCCTATTTAATTATTTTAACAAATTTTTATGACCTATAAGAAACAGATCACAATAATAAACACATTATTTTCAACCAAAGAAAGATTCCCAAGTTATTATGCACAAACAACAATATGCACTGCATTTGTAAAACCAGTCATGGCATCATTTTGATCAGCTGGCAACCTGAGTGGAAGCATGTCCTTAATTCTAATGACATTTATCTATAATCTAATTTAGGTTATAGATAGATATTTTAAATATTCAAAAAGGCAAAAAGAATAAAAAACTCATTGAACTTAAATGTAACAGCTATAAGCATGGTAACCAGTTACAAATTGAACAGACAGACAGATGGACAAATACACACAAAACAAATTGTTTATAAAACCAGAGTGCACCCAGATGTAACTGGCCAAGTTGAATTACAATAACTCTTTTACAGTTTTTAAGTTTGTAACTATAAATAGACTAGTCAGAACTTTTTGTAGGCCAATTAACAGAGATTTCTTATAATAAGATTCAAAAGAATTAAAAACCTATTATTCATAGCCAATATTTTCTCCTGTATTTTATTTTGTCTTAAGTGTTTTGGCAACTCCATGCCCTCTTCTTTAATTTAGCCTCTGGCTCAGTCACCCCTCTACCTTCTGTCATTTATTCAGATCTTCTTTGTCTTTTAACAGGGTTTGTGGGATCCCCCTCTATAAGACTTAACATAGTTTGGGCCAGCATTGAACATTCCTAAGATTCAGTAGCTACATTGACAAGCTTTTAAATAATTTCCAAGATTCTTTGTGGCCTTGACCGCCCCAAGGGCCTGTTTATAGTACTTATTTGCATTCTCAAAGGCCAATTGTAACACTATAACCTCAGAAACTTGTGAATGAAGAATTTGTCTGTGGACTATCACCTATAAATCTAGCAAGGAACTGACCATAAGGCTCTTGGGAGCCCTGTAAAATATGTAAAAAGGACTGAACTGGAGTGCCCTCTTTGGGAACCGTAGCCCATGCCCATATCATCATCAAATTTATTTGTTCATATACTTCATTAGAGTAAGTCAATTGCCACATAAGATCTGCATAAGGTTCTGTTCCTAGCAGTTTATCTTCTGTAATACCTGGCCTTCCAGCTGCCCGGTTTCTGACTGCCTATTCCATAGCAAGCTCCTGTAGCTGCACATTGATTGAATATTTTTGGCACTCAATCTAAAGTGGCAAAGGAGAGATAAGAAGCAGACAAAGTAGGAAGAGGCCTTTAAAGAAGGCACAAGAGAGCTTTCTAGAGGTGCAGCGGCTCTTAGTGAGAACAAAGAAGTAGAACTACTTTTATCAGTTTTGGCTGGGGGATGAGTTAGGGAGGTGGGCAAAATTAACAGCTGATTTGAAGGAGCATCTGTAAAACAGGAAACAGAAAGATTTACTGGGGACCAGGGGTGGAGGCTTGGGTGGTTGTGGATTCTTGGGACTGGAGAGGGCTGGGTGCACTTGCAAAAAGGGAGTGGGAGGTTTACCTCTGGAATGAGAAGGGAACATAGAAGTTACTCTTGGAGAGATAAGTTGTTTCTCTGGCTCCGGTACCAAGTTGGACAGATA
>PVJX010014557.1:0-44593 GCA_004027295.1 Dolichotis patagonum | reverse complement strand
GCTTTTCTAGGAATTGTTTTATCTTGCTTTGTTTTGTTTTTCCTGCTAATACAGAAATGATAGATATACATGTAGAGACTCACGCATGTGTAGAGCTTATAAACAGTTTACGAGAACCAACTATATAACACATGTTGAAATGAACAACTACTTTGAAGAAAAAGAGACACTACAATACCCAGTGCTGATTCCATAATGTTGTGATGTGAAATCCAGCAAAACTGTCACTTTTTGTTCAAAGTGATCTTAGCTTGCTTTGCCTTGCTTAAGTTCAACACACATTAAGGTATGGACAGCTGTTTTGAGGAGAATGAGAGACACTATGACAGCCATTCATGGCTTCCCTAATGTCTGGTCTCGAAGACCTGTAATGCCCTCCTCGTCCTGCTCAGATCAATTCCATACTAGGTTGTTTCATGTGAATTCCCTATATGTGACAGTATGGACAACTATTTGGAAGAAAACAAGAGTCAATATGATAGAGAGTGAATATCTCCAATTGTCTAGCTTTGAAATTTATGTCGTACATTGCTTTCTTGTAATCCGCTTTGCTCTGTTTTGTTGTGTTTAATTTTACTCTATTGATATAATTGCATGTATATTTGAGTGGGTAAGATGGATGATCATATTGTTGTTTTTGTCAGATCGTGGAGCAGAACTGTTAACAGTCTCACTGTTTGAATGCCTACTTTACATGTTTTAACTTTGTAATTTGAATAACTATTTCCAAGAAGTCAGTATGTAATTAGTCAAGTAATAATTTCTTAGGTTTTATTGTTGTTGTACTTTTCCTTTTTTCCTTGGAATACTGTATTGTTGCTACCCTTTATTCTGTTTTATTTTTTCCTCTTTAAATAAAATTATTAAAAAAAAAAGAAAATAGTGAAGGAAGCATCATTCTGCAGATAGTTTCTCCCACCTTCCAAGGGACTGAGACTACTATCGTTTGTATCTTGAATGTGCCCAGAAAGCTCATGTTTTAGAAGCTTGGCCCTTATCTTGGTGCTTTTGGCATATGGTAGAAACATTAACAAGTGGGTCCTAGTGGGAGGCATTTAGGTCATTGGTGGTTTTCACCTTGAAAGGAATTGTGTATTTTTTACATATACAGAGCCATAAAGCATATTTATCTGAAAAAAATAATCTATTTTTCCCAAGACTTTCATTATTTAACCAGATTTTTAAAGCATTAATTTTATTGATGCGTAATTATCCAAGTTGTAGTATCATTTAATTTCTAGAAGCAATTGAGCTAGGAAAAATGCAATAATAGTTATCATTTATAAAGCACCCATTATGAACACACTGTCTCATTTTTAGAGGCACAGGACAAGGCACGTTTTATGTATATTTTATATTTATTTATTTATTTTTGGTACCAAGGATTGAACTCAGGACCTAGCATTTGCTGGGCAAGCACTTGTGCCACTGGGGAGACCCTATGTATATTTTAAACATGCAAAAACTAAATTTCAGAAGCCTCTGCAATTGCCTAATGTCACCTAGCCCGAAAGTTTAGAATTTGAATCCAACCTCAATTTTGTTTGCTTTAGAGCCCATCTTTTCTTTGCTTCAAGGTTCTTTCTTTACCACAGAGAGCTGCAACGCTTTGGTTATTAAAAGGCTTGTGGTTAGACGTAGGTGTTCAATAGATAACTTTAAATCCCTGGGGACGATGTCAAGGTCTTCAGTTTTTCAAGCGCCTGGAATTAGATCTGTCTAGCAGTCTAAGAAAAGTACCATTGCTTTTATGAATTTTGATCATATAAATAAAATACTTTTGAGTACACTTTAGAATGGGACTGCAAAGGAATGACCTTTGGAAATCGAAAAGAGAAGCAAGTAGTGAAATAGCCTTGAAAAAGGAGACACCCCAAAGAGCATCACAGTATCAAGGAATTCCTGCAACGGAAGAGGTAGGATTATATATTTTTCAACCAAATCTACTTGTCTTCTATATTGTGGCCTTTTAGAAGGTAAAGACATGTCTTTCTCATCTTTGGATACCGAGAGCTTGGCACAGGTATTCAATAGGTTTGAATGAATACATCGAGCATTTAATAGATGCTTCTGAGGTATCCAGTTCAAAGATCAGTTGTAATAAGGAATAAAGGAGTATAAAGTAGTAAGATTTCACTTTGCATGGAGTGAAACAGGTTTTGGATGCTAGAGTCAATAACCATATCAATTATGGACAAGACCTCCCACTTATCTAGAGTGACAGATGATGTCAGATTCGGGATTTGTAATTTATAGGTACAACACCTAACCCAGTTCTTTGATTACAACCATGCTGATGGCATGTCCCACTGACTGCTCTGTTTACACAGGAACAGTCCAATTGCTGTTCAAATGTCATAAATCAGATGGTTTCTTTTCCTCTACCAAGCTATTCTACTCAGCAAAAGGGCATAAAACTCTAAGGAAGATCTCCTGGCCATGTGTCAATCAAAATCACCTATATAGAATAAAGCACATTTCCTTAACATGTCATGAATTTGAGATACATTTTCTAATGTTTTGTTTTGTTTGATTTTCATTTATGTTTTAGATTTTTTTAGGGGGTGCTGGGGATCAAACTCAAGACCTTGTGCCTGCCATGCAGGCATTGTGCCACTGAGCTCTATCCCCCTCCCTTGGTTTTTATTTTTAAGTTAATTAATTAAGCTAATTAATACAGTCAGCACTTAGGCAATGCTAGTATCAGGTAAAGGCGTGGGCCAGAGGTGCAGGTGAGAGGACATGCTTGAAAAATACCCTTGAGAATGCCTACGTGTGCAAGCCCAGTTCTGAAACAGCATGGTGCTAAGATCCGCCATAGGTGGCAGCTGTCCTGAACGTAGGCTGGTGCACACAGCAGTGTCGTGGTGCTGAGGACCGGCTACGGTGCTTTCATGGTGCTAGGAGAGGTGGGATGAAGTCTGTTATGATGCTGATGACTGTCTAGTGAAGGTATCCTATATAATATTTAATTTGTTTCCATCTTCATTTTAGGGGGAGGTGTTCCTGCCTTTCATACCTAAAATCCTTGCCACAGGAGGTGATTGCTTATCCTAACATGCATTTTTGGAAATCAGACATGCAACACTGATAAATTTAGAAGAATATAATTCCTCACTTCCACACACCATGAAAATATTTCAGAGTTCCCTTTCCTCACTCAGGCTAGTGATTTCCAAACCTTGATTGCTATCAGAATCACTAGGAGATCTTGGCAAACATGCAAAAGCCCAGTTTCTCTATTTCCTCCAGGACAGCCGCTATGGCCCTTAGTATGTCTTTAGGTGATTTCAATATTTAGCCAAGTTAGCAAACCGCTGCTCTAGGAGTGGGCTTCTCTTCCTCTTTCTGTATTTTTGGTGTTTGAACACACTCTGTTTCTACATGTTTTTGTCCCTGTTTCCTGGTCCAGGGTCTTTTTACATAAGAGACCTACTCATCTTTTTCAATCTGAACCACCCTGACTCTTTGCACCTCCTGTCTGTTCCTCCTATTTACCTCTGAGAGTCTAGCTTCTTCCTGTCTCCCTCTCTCAGCCATCTCCTGGGCCTCAATGGACCCCGCGTCACCTGTGATGAGGATGAGGTAAGGGCAACATTCAGAATTCAACACATTTATTATCTGTATTTGGTTTTCTGGTGACTACAAATGAGCTCGTGGTTTTATTTTGCTTTAAAACTACTTCAGAGGTGGTGTTAGTACAATTTCTTAGCATATAATTCTCCCTCTAATTTCAGGTAGAGATTAGTTTATGAGTAAATCACAAATATTCAATAGATCCTCTATTTGTTAAGAAAATGTGGCATAACTGGATAAATTTGTTTTAAAAGTTGGACAAATACTCATAAAGGAGAAACAGACATATTTCCACAAAATGACTGTTCATGGCATCTGGAAAACAAAGTGAGATCATCTAGTATCTGACCAACAGAGTATATTCATTACCATATAATGCAGAATAGATTGCTAGGAAGGAAGACAAAGGAAAATGTTGTGCAGATATAGGGTTTATTCTCAGTAGGAGAATCTGTTAGCTGAAACAGTTGTGGTCTAAGCTTTATGCTTAGAAACCTGATAAACCTGATTTATGTTTAGATTTATGTCATAGAGTGTTGACATAATCTTTGATCTGTAATAGATAATACATAAGTAATACAAAATGGTGATATAAGGTTTCAGATTCATTCTTTCACTGAACTATCATAGCCGTTCATGGCTTTTTTTTTTTTTTTTTAGCTGTGGTGTGTTCAGGATAGAGTCTGGGATCTATCTAGAATGCAATCATTTGCCACATTCTCTGGAAAGACATCACTGGATGCATAATGGAAGAACAGTCAGAGGAGTCAGGAGTTAAGTCAGGAGATGCAAAGAGCTGGACCTTTCTTTTGTGAAAAATTGTGGACAATGTTTTGTCTTCATCTTGGTGCTTATAGGACAACTAGGGCCATAACAGGCAGATTAGAGAAATCATTCCTCTTGGAGGGCTTTGTTTCAAAAAGATTTCAAATGTCCACTATGATATCCCATATTCAATGACATTTCAAGTTCAATTTTTAAAGAAGAGATCAATCTTCGAAGTAAACACTTGTTTATGCCTTTTGGCTTTTTATTATCTTTATTCCTTTCACCCTCTGGGAATTTTCTCACTTCGTAAAGCAGATATGTCTTCCTACTGTAAATCTGGGCATTTAGACAATGACTTTTGCCATATTCTTTGCAGGTAAGGTATAAGCCTATGACCTGAAAGTCCCACAAAACACATGCTTCTGTCTAGATTGGTGTGGGAAGCTGGTGAAGGGTCTCTAGATGCCACTCTGAGGGAAATGATGGCAAGGTGGCGTGGAAGGTGCGTGAGAAGTAGACAGACAGCAGCCTGGGCCCCACAGATGCAGATATAAGGCTTATTCAGCCATCTGTTGAGCCGGCTGTACAAAAGGGGGTTGTACATAAGGATTTTATGATTTGGGGATCAGTTTCTGACTGACAGACTCCTGGGCTTGATTCTCCAGTTAAGCTCAATATCCTCTAAAATAATCATTTAAAATAATTATCTTTCTACTGTCTACTCAGCCTTGGTTTCTTTGTACTTTGCAAATAAGAGGCTTGGTGCGGTGCACCTGTAGTCTTGGCATGCGGGAAGCTAGGACTGGAGGATTGTGAGCTTAAGGCAAAAAGTCTGACCAATATGATTGCTTTTTAAATGAATTTTTAATGAATTTTTAATGATTACCAGAACTCATGTATTAGATTTTACTGCATAACTTTCAGAAAGTGTATCTTTTTAATCTCAATAAGACAATATTTACTGGTAAACTTACACTCGTAGATCACAGTGATCTTTGCAAAAGGCACATATTTCTATTTGTATCATAATATTGACAAAACCCCACTTATTACATATGATATGGATAGAACAAGAACTGGAATGATCAACTGCACAATTGAATAGGTTTTTTTTTTTCAACTTCTTCCTCTAGAGACTCAGTGGGAAGGAGTTTTATCTCGGCAATTAAGCATTCATGTTGGAAATCTTTTTCTTAGGGTTTTAGGAATGAAATTTCTTGAGTTACCCAGTAGCTGAGGTCCTGAAAGAAAATTATCTTTTATGAGTCCTAGTATAAGCAGCACTCTAGAATTTGGTGGGCACAACTATACTCGGGGGTGCGTATGCACCCCAGGGTGCTATGCCTTACCCTGTAGTATGACCTTGGAGAGATATGGTCCAAAACCAGTTTCAGAAGGCATCGAAATATCCAGGTGGGTGGGCTTTGAGTACAGTACCTGGCTTAATGTAAGGATGAAAATCTGGAGTTTTGAGAAGACAGGCAACTCGTCCTTTAGGTAACCTTCCTAAAATACAATTGAAAATTATGCTGTGATAAAGAGTTTGAAGCTAATTTTCTGGAATACATTTAGGGTCCAATGCTCTTTTCTGATGATCAATGAATAAATAACGAGAAGACAGCAGGTTTGACACCTGGGTAAAGATAAGACCTTGGCCAAGTAAGTTGCTTGAAGAGATGACCATCCCATCACAGGAAGAAGAGGCTAAGCAAGAGAGAACATGGAGTCAAACACAGCTTTATTTATTGAGGGGTAAGTTGTTAAGACAACAGGTTCTATGACTGTCTTAATTAGACATGGTGTTCATCTCTTAATTGTTTGTGTAATAATAAAGGAGAAAAATAGGTGATAAACAAATAGTGTAGACTAGCATAGACTGTAAGAATATTCTGGGTTATATTTGGTCCAAATACAATAGAATAGACTTAGTTCAAGATATAGTTGTAAGAAGCAAAGCAGTAGACACCTCAGAGCTTTGCTTCCTATCTTTATATCTGGACATAGATATGTGTTTTAACAATTGAAATCAGCATAGCAATGATAGCTCTCATTTGTTGAGTTGTATGGTACACAGTGGTACTGTGCTAGGTACCTTTTCTATGCTAATGGATTTAGTTCTCACAGTAACTCCATGAAGAAGGTACAGTTATTTTCACTTATAATTCTGTATCTTTAGTGAGAAGACTCTGCCCAGGAATCTGCTACCCAGTGTCAGTAATAGAATACTAGTAAATCAACTTTATAAAGCCCAAAGAAGTCATAAAAATTAAAAATAAAATTTGCTTCCAATACTTACTAATTAATAAACAAATAGGTTTATTTGTTACCATTAACAGTAGATAATCAGCTCACAGATATTTGAGGATTTATTCCTATGGAATATTTCCATGGGAAATTTCATGATGACTGAAGAGGAAAAAAATCAAAGAACATTTCAGGGAATATTACCTTGATTGTGTTCAGCTGTGAAGAAACAAAATCATAACTAGATATGCCTGTTCATTAATTTTGTTTTCTTAACCACATTGGCCCTGGGCTGGGAGTGTTTACACCAGTCCTATCTTTTATGCTCTTTCATGTGTCTAGATATCATGTTGACATAGTAATTATCTCAATTTTTAAGTCAGTGGTGATCAAAGTTACATATGCATAAAAAGCAGTGAGGGTGTTTATTAAAAAGGAATATTTATAGGCTTCACCCCAGAGTTTGTAATTCACCACTCTCATGATGCACACGACTTTGGGTCTACTCTTTGGGATATTCCCCAGGTAAGACGATGACAGTGGCAATGACTAGGGCAGTGTCTCAGGACACTGGTCAGGTACTTTTGGGATATTCATTAGACACTTTATTTATTTGGAGCCTTTTCCTTGACTACTTCCAATTTCCCCCAAACTCCTAGTTCTAGCATCTTCACCTCAAGTTCCCAGTGGATTCCCCATGCCACCATCAGATCTGTTTACCAAAGAACCTCAACTGTGCAAGTTACAATGCCCAAGCTCTGCCTCTTAGGCAAGGGAAAAACTTTGCTCACATGTCTCACCCACATTTTAGCAACAACATGATTCTACAATCTCATTCTGAATGAATAAACTATTCTCTTGCTTCAGGCCTTTTAAGGAAGTATGAGTCCAATTCTGTAGGAAGAGGTCTGCATGGGGGTTGGTGTATTATCCAGCTTTCCCATTTAGGAGATTCATCCTATTCAGCTGATTCTAAGGCAAAAAAAAACACCACTGGGAAGGGTACAGCAGGGTGGGTACTGCTTAGTTCATGGCAGCAGGGAAGCAGAGCAGGAGAAAAATGCCAGAGAGGTAGGAACATAGGCTCAGACATCAACCCCAAGGCCATGTCTTCACAACCCACTTCCAGAAGTGTGGTTCATCAATTTCCTGGAAGGATCTCAAAGCCAATCAAGTTGGCATAATCAAAATTAACCATTATAGACTACAAATCCTGAGTTTGAATCAGGTCTTTATCAATGGGAAAGTTGCACAATTGTGAGGAAGTAGTTATTCATGCTCTTAGGCAATTAATTTTATCATATACAAAATGGAAAAGATTTCCAGTTTGCTTGGTTGCTGCAATAACTCAATGGTGTCACTGACTCATTTGACAAATGTTCACTGTGACCCTACCATATGCTAGGTAGTAGTGGGGTGTAGCATTATACAAAGTGAAATCCCTGACTCATGGGGTCTATACTAAAGAGCAAAAGGCAATCAAATAAGAATGTAGATGATACAGTAATGGGTTGGAATTAAATACTGTGAAGAAAAATTCAGGCAAGTTAATTGGGTAAATTAGTTGCCATGGGTGGTTGGGTGATGGGATATTAGGGTGTTAGAAAGCCACACAGTAAGGTAATGTATATAAAAGTAAATACTTATGTAAATGTTCAGGAACATTGAATAAATTTGAGCTAACACAAGCTGTTCTTGTTCCTAATCATGTTTTCTCCCGTGTATGTTCAATATCCTTATTATCTTTCAATGATTTAGTTTCCTGTCAAATTATAGTCTATATGAAACCTGTACTTGTAAAGCTTTTCACTAATAAAATGTGCACGTCTCTTGTCTATGGTTAAAAGGGACATATACATTAATTTATTTAATTATTTCATATTTATCAATTACCTATGTCATGTTAGACCCTTTATAGAAGTCGCAGATAGGAAAGTAAACAAGATTGACGCAGTCTCAGTTGTCATTAATTTTAAATCCCAGCAGGAGTGACAGACACTCGACTACCTCGGAAGTTGGATATTAAACACCAACTGCACCGTTCATTATTGAAATGGTAAGTTCTACAAAAAGCTAAAAGTGATCTCTAAATAGCATATCAGAAATATCTCACTTAGTTGGAGGGCAGTGGTGCCAAAGTGATGCTTCCTCATGGAAATAAAGTGTGAGCAGTGATTTGGAAGGAGAATGTGCATTACTTAGCTCAGGGGAGTGAGTTGGGCCAAGGGAGAAGCCCATGAATTCTTTTTGAATTTTGTAAAATTGGCAAATAAAATCACATGTATTAAAGGTGTACAACATCATGTTTTATATATAGATATAAAACATATCCATCACTTCCCATGCTTATAGCAATTCTTAAGTTCCTCCACTTTGAAATATTTTATAATAGCACAAGTCAAAAAATACTCATCAACAAAGAGCAAAATGTGCTCGGTGTCCCACTTCCAGACACAGATTAAAACAGTTAAGTGAAGACCCTTCTTTGAGATTTGTTGCTGTTTCTGCACGTTAAAGCATTTCCTTTTGTCTTTTTTGAGATAAGGTTTCACTATGCAGTTCAAGCTGGCCTTGAACTTGCTTTGTAGCTCAGGCTGACCTTGAACTCACAGCGATCCTCTTGCTTCAGCCTCCTGAGTTTTGGGATTACAGGCATGCGCCACCACGCCTGGCACACTAAAATATTTAAACATTTACCCAAAAACATTTTTGAAAATAAAAAAATTGGCAGCACATATATACTATTTTGTGACATGCTGTTTTGCTTAATGGAGCACCTCAAATTTTTCACTTCAATAAATTCATGTCAACATCGTGATCTCTTAAGGATACAATTAATAGTTTTTGTTCCCCTCAACTTTTTCTTACATCACTTCTTACCTCACTCTTGTTTCCTGTTTCTTGCCTAATAATTATCTCCCTTCTAATTTCAGCTTTTTTCTAGCTTACATATATTAATGGAAACATGCAGTATTTGTCTTCCCAAGTCTGGCTTATTTTTCTTCACCTGATGTTCTCCAGTTCCTATTCATTTTCCTGCAAATGACGTAACTTTGTTCTTTCTGATGGCTGAATAATACTCCATTGTGTAGACATCCCACAGTTTCTTTATAAAGAAACTCATCTACTCATCTTGATGGGTGTCTCATCTAGTTGTGTATTTGTCCATTGTGAATTGTGCTACAATAAAATGGTACACAGGTATCCCTATAATCGACTATAATATACTGATTTTAATTCTTTCAAGTGTATATCAAGGAGTGGTATAGCTGGGTCATAGGGTAGAGGAACACATACTTATGAAAAAAGCTTTCTATAAAAGATTTGTCTGTATGCAGTCTATTAAGAAGCAAGGAAAAAATGGGAGAACTGGGAGTTTGGATTAGAGTTTCGGGAGATAGTAAGTAGAAGAGGCAAAATGCACAAGTGTCAGTAACTGATTTTATCTGATGGAGGAGGTGTGATCATTTCTCACACGACTGGTTCTCCCTGTAGAAGTGGGGAAAGAGCCTATTCATACAATATTGCTGATCTTATATTATCCTGTCACCCTTAGGTAGTGGGAATAATAGCCTCAGTGGCTTTGTTGAACTCAGCATGGTGTTACTAAAAAAGCAGTGGATTGAAAGTCAAAGAAATCCACGTTCTAGTGCCAGCTCTGTCACTAAGTCTGAGAATTCTCTTAACCACTTGGTGTGGATTTGGTTTTATCATTGATAAAAATATTGGATGATCGAGTGTCTAAAGTTTCAGGTTTAGGTTTTTATGGTAGTTTCTGTTGGTGTATTAACGTTAAGTAGCATTTAATTAGCAAAGCTTCCCCCACCCCATTGTCTCAGTAACTAAATTAGTTCAGCTAAAAATCCAGGCATTGTCCTTAAATCCTTTCCCACAAATATCATCTCTGACTTGGCATCAAACCATCTGAATCTACCTGCACACTGTATCTTGAATTTTGCTTATTTCTTTTGCTGCTACTATTACCCTAGTCTAAGTCACTAGTCATTCTTTCCTGGACTAGTGCATCTTTTCCTAACTGCTTTTCCTTCTGCTCTTGCCTTCCATTCTACTTACTTCAAGTTAGAATAAAATCTGAATTTTTTTGTTCTTTCTTGTAAAGCTCTCTTGGCATTTTCCTGTCTGTTTCTCCTTCCTCCTCCCATCACTCCTTCCTCTGTTTCAGGTCCGGGTTCTAGCTACACTATGTTTATTTTCCTGGAAGAGGACAGCCTCTTTGGGTTGTAACAAGCTGTTGAGGGTGCTGTCTTGGCTCACGGTGTGGCTGGTTTCTCCTCGTCTTTCAGACCTCTCCTGACTACCCAATCTAGTGGCAGCATGGTAACTCTCAATTATGTTGGCCTATTTTAATTCTCTGAATAACATTTATCACTCTTTTCTACACGGATTATTTGTGAATGGGCTGCTGTCTCAGGATGTAAGCTCAGTGAGAGAGGCAACTTTGGTTTTCATCATGTCCCCAGTGAGACAATTTTTGATAGCCAAGAAATAGAATAAATTGAGGTGTTCTTTGCTGGATAAATGGATAAAGAAAATCTGACATATATGTAACAGAATGTTATTCAGCTGTAAAAAAAAAGGAAATTCTGTTGTTAGTAGTAACATGGGGAAACTGGGGGATACTGTAAGTGAAATAAACTAGACACAGACAAATGCCACGTGTTCTTTATTGTGCGAAAGCTCAAATGTAGAGGAAGGTAGAATAGCGATTAGTAGAGGGGGAGATATTAGGCAGAAGGGTAGTTAGAGGTTGGGCAATAGGTATCAAAATACATTTAGACAGAGGAATAAACTGTCATGTTCTATAGAACAATAGGATGACTTTAATTACAATAACCTGTTACATATTTTATGACACATCTATGTTATGTGATTTTTAAAGACAGGACCTCAACAGCTCCAAAAACAAAGAAATGATGAGATGGAAAACAGAAATATTAATGGCCCTAAGTTAGCATCCTGTACATGTACTGAAATATTACACTGTACCCCATAAATATGTTCAATTATTGAAAATTGTTAATGAAAAAAATTATGAAGTCTTCCATATATTAATAAATATGTATATTGATAAATATATGTATTTCCATATATTGATAAATACAGTGAATGGATGGAGATATACTAGATGCAAGACAGTTTTTATGTTCAACCTAGCACACAAAGTGCATAATGTATTTTATTCCCAAGGTTTGTGAGTGGTCCGGTAGTTAATATTTTCAACATCAACGTCAAAGGTATGTCCCGTATTGTGAAGCCTGTTTAGTTGCTGCTACATTGAATACACACGCCATTGCTTTTGAAATAGCGTCTATCAGCCTGTAAAACAGAAATAGCTTTTAAACTAACACACGAATGAAAATATTAGTGGACTCTCCCTTCTATTCAGATACATCATCTGTATCAGCGAACTGTTAGCATTGCTGAAGTCGTGCATTCTAATGCAGAACAGTATTGTAGGCTGTCAAACATTTTCTCAGTGTTTAATGGCATTTGAAAGCAACATGACCTTAAAAGGCTCTGTGTCAAGGATTCTGGTCTGGACTCAGGAGAGTTAGAATTTGTACTGGATTTTTTTTTTGCCCGTAAACAATTGTGATCTCTGGACCCTTTGTCCCTCAGTTTCCTTATCTGTAAAGAAAATAGCGTCGTGGCATTGCTTATATCCAGGTAAAATGAGAGGCAGCAAGTCAGATTCTTCCAGACTCCCAGCTGCTTTGTAGAGCTGCTCGAGGAGTCTTGAGAAAAGCTGGCGAGAGACCCTTTGAGACGCCACTGTTTGAAGGGTAACTGCCAGCTCAGGATCACGGAAGACACTGGGAAGTCGTATTTTTCTTAACGTTATTTTCCCACCAGTCTTCCGGAATTTCTGAAATGTCTACCGCAAGAATTTTTCCTTTGGGTTAAGAGGTTATCTCCAGGGAGATATGGTTAAAATGAGCCCCTGGAGGATAAAACATGAGCGCCAATTAGCGCATCTGCACTGACTGGATTATTAGAACCGAAGTTGCCTTCCAGAGGCAAACCCGAACTAAGAGGAAGGGAGTAAGTTACCTTCTGCTCCTTCATTCTGTGCGGCCCACCCACCCTCGAAGCAGCGGCAAAGTACTTAATAATCAAAAACTGTTAGGCCATGAAATTAGACAAAATAATTAACAGCCTCTCTCTCAAGGACATACCAGTGCCTTGGGGCCAATGAGTCCAGAAATGTTACCTAGATTGTAAAACAAAATAAATACACTGATAAGATCGTGCACACAGAAGTAACCCATGTTAATGTGGAGTGGCTTTCTGGAGATGACATTTTGCTTGAACCTGAATCAGACTTTGATGAAGGCTTTTAATAGGCAGAGGATGATGGGGATCACAATAGAAAAGAGAGAGCTTTTTAATGAGAGAACAGGATAAGCAAAGGCAGAGTAAATTGTGGTGAAAAGTAGAACTTGGGAAGTATTTGGAGAGTGAATTGTTCCCTATGAATTTTTATCAGTTGCTTTACTGAGATGTAATCAACCTGTGATAAAACACACAAATTTAGAATATGTCACTTGATAGGTTATATGTGTACTCCTGTGAAATCATTAGTACCATCAAGACCCTGAATATGTCTGCTATCCTTAGAAGTTCCCCCGTGTATCTTGGTTATCTCCCTCTGATCTTTTTAGAAATCATGGGTCTGCTTTCTGTCACTGTAGATTAACTTTCACTTTCTAGAACTCTATATAAATGAATTTGTACAGTATGCTTTTTGGTTTTAGTCATGGCTTCTTTTACCTAGTGTAAGTATTTTCAGATTCATTTATGTTATCTCCATCAGTAGTTCAATTTTAAAAAAATTTTTTTATTACTTTGAAGGTAGTGAAATACAACAGAACAAGACAGAACAAAGCCAACTGAGACAGTGCAGTGAAATTGGTACAGAACTTCACAGCAAGTTACCGGGACGACAGGATTAGATACCACAGTATACCTCGTTATCTTCACAATAGTTGTTCTTTCAATCAGGTATAGTAAAATCAAACCAAATACAGAACATTATAGAACTTATTAAAACATACTATTGAATAGAGCAATACAATCAACCAGAACAAAGTAAAACAGTGATAACAGTATTTGCCTTCAAAGAGATGGCAGAAGGAAATCCCCCCTATTTGCTATATTGTGATGACTAGTGATATTGAACATTTATTTTTCATACACCTGTTGGCCATTTGTGTGTGTTCTTTGGAGAAATTCCTATGCAAGTCCTTAATACACTTTAGAAATTGAATTATCAGATGTTTTAATATTGAGTTGTAGGAGTAGTGGTTGTTATATTCTGGATATTAATCCTTTATCAGCTATAGGACTCATAAATATTTCTCTCACTTTGTACATTGCCTTTTCATATGTTGTTTGCTTTGCTGTGTAGAAGCTTTTTTAGTATGATGATGCAGTCGTACTTGTTTTTATTGCCTGTGCTTTTCATGTCCCAGTTTGTACCTCTATCTTCTTTTTAGAGTTTCAGGTATTACAATTAACATGTTAGTCAAGTCAGAGTTGATTTCTATGTGTAGTGTAAGAAGTTAAGGGTCTGATTTTATTCTTTCCCTATGGGCTCCCAGTATTCCTAATTGCATTTGTTGATACACTGTCATTTTCCCATGCATATTCTTGGCACCTTATGGAAGAGCAATTGACCATATTCACGTGCATTAATTACTGGATTTTTCTTTCTTTTAAAAAAATTTTTGGAGATGAGATCTTTGTAAGTTGTCAGGCTAGACTTGAACTCTTTGGCTCAAGTGATTCTCTTGCCTCAGCTACCCATGTAACTGGTAGGCATCGCTGTGCTTGGCTTACCCATTTTTTGATTGAGTTTTGAGACTTTTTGGATACGAGTCTTATTGACTAGTGGATTTACATGTATCTTCTTCAGGTCTGTGGATTTTCTTTTTGTTCTTTTGACAGAGTCTATTGAGCAGATATTATTTTGATAAATTTCAGTGTATTACCTTTTTTTAAAAGGATAGTCAAGTCATGTAATTTATTTATATCTAAGAAATCTTTGCCTGGGCCGGGGATTTAGCTCAGTGGCTTAAGCGCAAGGTCGTGAGTTCGATCCCTGGTACAAAAAAATAAATAAATAAATAAATAAAGACAAAACAATAATAAAATAAAATAAAAAAAGAAATCTTTGCCTAATTCAAGACCACAAATATTTTTATTTTTAAAAGAAGCTTTAAAGTTTTGATTTTAAATATGTCTATAATTCATTCTGAGTTTAATTTTGGGTATAGTATGAGATAAAGGCTGAAGTTAATCTTTTGTAATGGTCTCTATATTCAAAATGGTACCATTTGTTGGAAAGGCTGTCCTTTCCCAGTCAATTTGTCTTTGCATCATTCTAAGAAAACTAGCTGTTCATTTATGGGTAGAAGTAATCATAATGTCATCTGATTCATTGGTTTAATTGAGTATCTGTAGCCAACAAAGATATTTCTTCAGTTTTCCAAAAAAAAAAATTCAGATACAGTTTATCAACTTCATTCTTCATTTTAGGGTGATTTTGGCTCTTTTAATCATGTAACATTTTTTCAGAATTAGTTTGTTAGTGTCTTAGAGGAGCTTGCTGAGATTTTAATTGGGTTCAAATTGACTATGTACATCAATTTGTGGGGAGTTAATACCTCAAAAAATTGAGAGTCTGATAAAATTTTATTTAGACTTCTTTGCATCTTCTCAACAGAATTTTCCAGTTTTTTATACAGATCTTAAACATACTGATAAAATTTTTGATAAGTATTTCATGATTTTTGATGGTATTGTATTATTTTTAAAAATTTCACTTTTGATATTTGTTGGCAGTGTGTAGAAATTCAGTTGAGATTTGTGCCTTTGTCTTTTCAATTTTCCCGGTAATTAACTAATTATAACATCCACTTTATGGATTTTACTGGGTTTTCTATGTAGCAGACTGTGTGAATAGAGATATTTTTAATGTTTCTTTTCTATTGGAGATCTTTTATTTCTTGTATTTCTCAGATAAAGCTTGAGTACGATGTTGAATAAGTAATAAAAGTGGGTATTTTTGTCTTGTCCTGATCTTAAAAATCAACTGTCTTTTACCTTTATGTGATGAATTGTGTTCTCAAATTCATTGTTCTAAATGAACTTTTAGTACTTTATATGTAATTATTTGGAGATAGAACTCTAATGAGGCATCTCAGGTAAAATTGATCATATAGGTGGCATGTGTTTTTATAAAAAGAGATGATGTCCCAGATACAGGTAAGCACAGAAGAAAGACCATGTGTAAACAAACCCAGATACAAATCAAGCAGAGCAGTCTCAGAATGAAACCAATTTGATCAACCCTTTTATCTATGCTGTCTGTACACTTCACAATTATGAGAAAACTAATTTCTCCAATCTATGGTATTTTGTTATCTCAACCCTAGCACACCAATGCAATAATTAAATATGATGTTAATTCAACCTTTACGGATGATGTTAGCTAAAGGGTTTTTATAAAAGCCTGTAATCAGGTTTAGGAAATTCCATTATATTTCTAGTTTTCTAGGAGTTTTAAAATCAAGAATATATGTAGGATTTGTTAGTGCTTTTTCTGAAGATACCAAGATCATATGATTTTAATTTTTTCTTTTTGATGTTGGGTATCACACTCAAGGCCATATGCATTGCTAGGCAAGTGCTCTACCACTGAGCTATATCCTCAGCTCTTGTTTCCATTTTTTAGTTTATTAATAGGGTGAATCAATCGGATTGCAACAGTAATTTAATGTGTCTCTAAAAGTATTAGATAAAGGAATTAATGATATTGTTCAGCCTTTCCTGTGGTATTAATGAGGCAAAAACATAATTAGCCACAGCTTAGCCTATTTAAAGTTGTAAAACTTCTGGTGGGATTTCACGAACTAAAAAAAAAAAGCAATAATATTGGATGATACATTTATTTAATCCCAATTTGATTGTAATGTGAACCCCCATTTAACTTAAAAAACTTGTGCACAGTAGAAGGAGGATAATAGGAAAATGAAGAATGTAGTAAAACAATTAAAGCTAAAATCTATAATATATGATCTGGAGTTTGTATTTATTTTTATTACATTTCTTATAATATGTAATATGTAGTAGGGGTGTAAAGAATAGGTAGTTGTGTAGGTGATATCTGAGGCCCCTCAGGAAGGCGTCTTGCTTCTCTAAAAAAGTTCCTACCAAGCTTTATTAGCAGGTTATTTGTTTGGCTTAGTTTGCCTCCTTTAACATTACGTTTCTTTGGAGTGCCAACACTAGCTATTTAGCATTCTCTAACATTTTCAGTTGATTTACTTTTTCTCAGGGCCATTTGGCTGAAATCAGAGCACTAAGGAGCTAAGGATCTTATTAAACGAGGGAAGGAGAATTCTAGGCATGAGATAATCTCATCTCATCATGTGACAAATCTTAGCCAAGGACTTAGTGCTGGGCAAAGTGAGGACACAGGACAAAGGGTGGGGCTCAGAGTGCGTGGGAAGGAGAAAAAGTGACACATTCCAGGAAATAGGGTGCAGCCTGGAAAGAAAAGTGGGAGGTCATTTAAGGTGTCATTTAATAAAGCGAATACATATGAATGCTTCTTGTTTGCCAGCTTTACATTTAGACGTAAGTATGCATAAACAGGGTGTGAGTGGAGATGGGAAATGATGTCAAGGAGAAGCAGGGAGATCAGCAGGAAAGAAGGGATTACCATCAAGTGCCAAGCTGTCACAAAGGTGAGCTAAGAGCCAGGCTGCAGCCTGGGGCAGGCAGCCACTGAGAAAATGGCAGAGAGAGAGTTGGTAAGAAAAGCCCTAGGGAGGGCACAAATGAATACTTAGCTCTATTATGACCTTAAGGATGTCTGGATTTTCCTATAGGATATTTAATTATTAAGAATGATAAAAAATTGTTTTGTATTACTTTTACTAGATGAAAATGCTAAAAAAAACCAAAAGCTTGTAGAAAGAATGGAATATTGGCCCCAGTCTCTGAGCAATCTGGTTAATTGAAGAATTATTTATTTAGAATCAATTTTAATTTATGTTATGGTTTGTGTTTGGGTGCCCCCCTTAAGACTCATGCAGCCATGGAGGTGGCTGAATCTAGCATTTGTGATTGGTTGTCTAGTGCTAGGATTGGTAGTGTGAGTGCTGCACCCACCCAGGGGGTAGGCAACTCGCATATAATATAGGAGAGGGAAAGAGGTGTGCTTTTCTCTTTTGCCCTTTTGCTCTTGTAGCTTGTGGCTGCCAGGAATGGTTGCTCTTTAGCCATGCCACCCTGCCTTGGAGCCAGCTAAGTATGGACTAAAACCACCAAAAAAAAAAAAAGTGTGTGCTAAATATCCCCTTCTTTCCTTAATTTTGGATGTTGGGTATTTTGTTCCAGCAATGAGAGAAAAGTAACCAAGACAGAATTTGGAACCGAGAGTGGGGTTGTTGCTGTGACTATACCTGATCATGTGGCTTAAGAGCCTCTGGGAATGGCTCGTGGGAAGAATTTGGATAGGTTTGGAGATGTCACCTGAAAAAGTAGCACTAAAACGCCTTAGGCTGTTCTGCATGGGTGATTCTGGTCAGAGCTCAGAAGACCAGAAGGCTGATAGAAAGCCTGCCAGTAAAGACTAGGCTCTAGAGTTTTTTGCAGGGAAGAAGGACTGCATTGGGT
The DNA here is from genome assembly GCA_004027295.1 of Dolichotis patagonum. Taxonomy (NCBI): domain Eukaryota; kingdom Metazoa; phylum Chordata; class Mammalia; order Rodentia; family Caviidae; genus Dolichotis; species Dolichotis patagonum. The sequence continues at coordinate 26,299 of PVJX010014557.1, read as the reverse complement.
GCTGGACTCCAGACAGTGGCAAAGTTTGTCTGTGTTTTGCTCATGTCCAGAGACTTTGCCTAAGACTAAGATTAAGGACAGTGGGCTGATTAATCTGGTAGAAGAAATTTCAAAGAAGTCAAATGTCGAGGTGGTGGCATGGTTACTGTTGAGGGATTTTAGCCAGATTAATGTTGTGAATGAAGAGCAAAGAGCCCAGCAGGATGATTTAAAATGTTGTGAGTTTGGCCAGAAGGCTGTGAACTATAAAGATAGAGCTGAGACTTTGATTGCTGAGAAGGAACAGAGAAATAAAAAAGATGGCCTGGGGGAGTGCTTTGCAGCCCCAAAACTTCAAAAGTGAAAGACTTTGCTTGGAGGAGAAAGCTTTAGAGTGCTATGCTCCAGAATGGCAGTGGTGGCCACACAAGGTTCCAAAATGGTGGTGGCTGCATTAGGTTCCAGAATGACAGCAGCATAGAGAATCTGTTCCTCACAGTCAGGTTCAGAGTGCTCAGAAATCCAAGCACTTGACGCCTACAGCCAAGAGAGAGGAAAGCATGGTTACTACTCCAGCTGGCAGCCGGCCTCAGCAGCATCCATGTGGTACTAGTTTTGGGTGCATAGAAAATGTACAAGTTCTGAGGTTAAAAAGGCTCCCACCCTGGTTTCAGAGGGCCTGGGAGGCCAGGCAGTGTGCCCCCTAGAGGGCAGTGTGTGAAGCTGTAAGTGTGAAGCCAAAGGTGCAATGAAGAACCCAGAAGTTTTGAAAAAACGTGGATCATTTAAGGAAAGCTGAAAGGATTGAGCAGAGTGGGCCTAAGAGAGAAGCCCTGGGAGTTAAATCCCCTGGAAGTGCCATGGGCGTGGAGTCACTCAAGCCCTTTGGAGCTCACAACCAGATTGCTTCAGGTGCTGATTGCGGAACTCCAGGACTTAATGTTTGCTCTGCTGAATTTTGCACTTTCTTTGGTCCCATTCCTTTGTAACCTATCCTGTTTGTACCCTTTGCAATGGTAATGTTTATCTTGTGCCATGGAATGTTGGAAATGTTTAACTTTGTTTTCATTTGCATAGGGGCTTGCAGCTAAGAGTTTGCCATAGATCTCAGCAGAGACTTGAGATTTGAACTTTCAGCAAACTGTTAGGACTTTAGCAACATTTGGAGATGGACTAAATGTCTTTGCATAAAGGACGTATGTGAGTCTTTGGGGGCCCAGGGGTGGAATGTTGTGGTTTGTTTAAATGTCCCCCCAAAGCCTCATGCAGTCATGGAGGTGGCTGAGTCTAGTGTTTGTGACTGGTTTGTTGTCTAGAGCTGGGATTGGTGGGCTGAGTGCTGCACCCGCCCAGGAGCAGGGAGCCAGCAAACAGTATAAGGGAGGGGAGGAGACCTGCTTTCCCCTATTTGCCCTTTCGCTCTTGTTGCTTGCACCCACTATGAACACTACCCTAAGCCACACTACCCTGCCTTGGAGTCAACTGTGTATGGACTGAAATGTCCAAAAACTGTAAGCTAAATAAACCTATCCTCCCTAATTTTTGGTGTCTGGTATTTTGTCTTAACAACAAGAAAAAAATAATGAAGACAATCCATTAATTGTATTTATTGCTAAACATGTGTATAGTAAGATAGTAAAGTAGAGTAAGAACAAAGACATTGAACCATGTTCCTGGGTTCAAATTCTGGTTCTATCTCTCAGTACTTGCGTAGCTGTTGGGCAAATTAACATCTTATCCTCAGTTTTCCCATATGGAAAATGGGATTGATAGAATACTTTTTAAAAAATGAGAATCAATTGATATAAATATGCAAAATATTTAACACAATGCTTAGCATACATAGAGGCATTCAATAAATATTTGATATTTTCATTATAGTTTTCCTCTGTAATATATGAGTGTAAAATATAAATATTTATGTTTATATATTTGTTTTATATATATATTATGTTTATATATTTATGTTTATATATAGTGTGTATATAAGAAGGATGAATATAATATGTGTGTATATAAGAAGTATAAATATATATATAAATAAGAGGGAAAAGGAAGAAGAGGGGGAGACAGAGAAAATATATTATTGAATATGGCTTTGAGAGAAATGTAGACCTAAATTTATTTGGTTTCACTACATACTAATTGAATCTTAGCTGCTTTTTAGTTATGCAATAGAGATAAATTCTTTGTAGGGTTATTTGGAGAAGTAAAAGTAATATAAAAATACAACATTATCTAATCAATTATCTTATTAGTTGGTACTTATAGATATTGTCTATTATTATTGCACATTTTTAATTGTTATCTGTGAATACAATTCTTTTAGAATCACCTGCATAAAGATATTTCTGAGAAACATTAAAGTTGCATTCTTATGAGTTGGGAAATTTCCTTTATATACTATAAGTTAAGCTCAAGTAAATTCTTTTTAAAAATTGAGCTGTATTAAGGAAGACAGAATTGAAAGCATGATGTGTTGTAATATAGTTAGATTTAATAAGCTACACATTATCAGTTACATTGACTAAATTTTAAAAATAAATGTTTTGTTGCTTTAACACTCTATGAGATGTCTGTAACCAGTTACCAGTAGAATGAAGATGAAATATATTTCAGTAAATATCTTGATACTGGAATGATAAGTGCCAACCATTGGTATTGGGAAAAATGAATCCATTCTCAGCTCATCCTATATATTAGAGTAAGTTTCAATTGTATTAAAGACTGAAATGCAAAATATGCAATCATAAAAGTAATAGAAAAATATAAGTGAATTGCTTTTCGAGTTTAGTAGTAGGGAAAGATTCTAACTATGATTAGGAACCCAGAAGTCATAAAAGAAAAAACTGATAATTCAGCCACATTAGAACTGTATGTATATATACCACAAAAGCATCAAGCATAATTACTTTGAAGATAACAATAAACAATGTATTAACCATTGTTAATCTCTTATTATTTTGTTTTGAAATTCTGTATCATTTTTTTAATCTTTTTTTGTTTTAAAATAAAAAAATAATTTATTCCATGAAGAACAGTTTCTGACTTTAGTAATAAATTATTTTGCATTTAAAATCAAACGATGACGGACACATTGGAAAAAATGATCTACAACTAATAATGAATAAAAAAATTAATCTCATAATTTATAGAGTCCTTGGAGATTGGTAAGAAAAAGACTACATTCTTTTTAAAGTAGGCAAATAATATAAATAGACATTTCCTGGGAAAGAAAATACAACTAAGTCTTTAAAAATGTTCAAAGTCACTCAAAGCAAGATAAAAAAAATGCTAATTAAATCAATGCCAAAAAGCAGTCTTTAATCTATCAGTTTGGAATGATACAATACCTGTGCAGAGCAACGTGGCATTATCTATCAAAATTACAAATGCACTTTTCCTTGCTCCCAGAAATTACATTTATGGGGGTTTAGCCTATAGATAAAAAAGAACAGGTAGGAAATGAGTCACATATAAGCTTATTTGTTGTAACCTTGTGTGTAATACAAGGTTGCTAATACACTTAAGTTAGGTTATGTTATAGTTGGTACATTGTGTCAATTTGAGAACTTTAGAAGTTTTAACTGAGAGACTCAGCAGGGACTCAGGGTTCTTACTTTGTAAATATCCTCATCCTGGGCAAGAGGAGGGCATAGACTTTTTGTGGGTGCTACACCTGCCTTGGGGTGTGGGGATGGCCTGTGTACAACAAAGGGGAGAAAGAGGCTTGTTCTTTCCCCTTTTGCTCTGGCTGCTGCTTGAAGTGTTGGCCCAGTGCCGGGCCACCCTGCCTGGAGCCAGTTGATTATGAACTGAAAAGTCCCCAAACTGTAAGCTAAATAATCCTTTCTTTGCTTAATTTTGGGTGTTGGGTATTTTGTCCCAGCAACAAGAGAAAAGCAACCAAGCCAGGTTAGAAATAACCTAAGTATACACTGGTAATAGGTTAGGGTAGTAAGCGTACATCAGTAGGGGACTTGTGAAAAAAAAAGTCCATGGCCTGCAAAATAATAGAAGGTGGCTCTGATCAAGGAAAAAGAAATTAAATGGAAATTTCTTCCAGTAATATTGATCAGTGAAAACAAAAAGACCTGGAAGTGTATTTAATCTAAATGTCATGTATGCCAGTGAGAAGAATAAGACCAAAAATTTACATTGGATTATAATTGTATAGTGAAACTTTGAACAGATAAACCAGAAACTAATGAAATTGGTCTCCTTCAAGGTTGACAGGTGGCAAACAGTAACAGAAGTAGGATTGGAATGAGACCTTTTACTGGATTTTTAAAGTACGGTTCTAATTGATAATCAGCAACTTTTTTTTTGAGTAAAACTCACTTAGGAAGCAGTATTGGTATCTAGATACACACGAACGTGATTGCATACAGCAGTGAAACTGCAGTTTCATAGCGTTCCATGTAATTCATTTGAGTACATTTTTTGGCATTTAACGATCAAGCTTTAACTGATATGAAAATAATTTTTATTTTTATGTTTTAAATATTAAAAAGATAGTCAAATACAAAGGTAAGTACAGGCCATAAAAGTCACATTTAATAAAGATTTTGAAAATTAAATTTTTTTTTAACAAGGTGGCTTTCTATCTCATACTAAAATGTAAATAAAACTTCTCAGATTCCTAGTGCAAGTTAGTAACAACCTAAAACTTTTCAAATCTCTGAAAAAAAAAAACTCCACTACCTTGGCCAATTTAAATTGCCTAGGAATGGATAGAAGAGGAAATTATTAATCTGAACCAGTTGCACACAGGTAGAAAGTACTTGTAGTCACTTCCAAATAGAAGCCTACATTATATATATATAAATGGAACTGTGAAATTTTGTTTAAAAAATAACAATAATAAAAATAAACTGTTGACATCATTGGAACAATGGAACAGTTAAGACTCAAAACAGTTTACTTAAAAAAGAAAAAATCGTTAAAGAAATACAGACTAGACGAGAAAGCCAGCCCTTCAGTAGAACGGCCTTTCCGAGCACACACAAACACATTCTACATTCTACTTGACGTACAGATGGACCAAACATCATACAGAAAAATGTAGTAACATTTTGTTTACCTGCTCAAAAAATGAAATGTATTTGTCTCTTAAATCAATAGTTACAATCTTTTACAATCATGGGAAGCTACACACAATGAGTTATTTTTCTTGAAATAATTTAGTCTTACCGCTTCCCATTTCATGTTATTATTAATTTTCCACAAAGCCTCAAGGAACATAATGAGTCCACAGCCCATCAGGAGATGATGAAGTGGCCTGGTCAGCCACAGGCAAATGAGCCAATTAAAACATTTTGCTCTGATCCCTTAATAATTTCAATTTCCTTTGTTAATCTTATTTCCCTAAAATGCAAACAGCTCAGAGGGTGCTAATTTAGCATCCGTTATATCCACCCACCGGATGGACAGTTGTGTTAGAATAACTTCTAGGATAAAACATCTACGACAAGCTAGATCGTTTGTTGCATGATTATTCATTTACGATTGGAAATAGTGCTCCGTGTCATGTACGAAGTTCAAGAATTGGCAGAGGGAAAAAAGATTTTACTATGCGATATTTTACTGGAAAAGACCAAGTGTTTGATATTTTTGGCCTACAAAGCTGATTAGCTCACTAGAATCAAACAACAGATTTAATTTTATGAAATTAACCCACGTTGAATGTACAGAATTTTAAAAGATAATGTTTTCCCTGTTCATTAACGTCTTAAACGTTACCCCTTGTACTTTAAAATAAAATGCGAGGCTCAACCTTATGATTGAAAGATTAGATGAGGCTTGAACCAGTAAAAATAGATTTTTTAAAGGAAAAGTTATTTTGAGTGGAGTGCTAGCTGTACTAGACAAATTCAGTCGGGCCTCCTCTTCAGTCTTGTCACAGTCTTAGCACAGTCCAGAAGGCACTAGTGTGTATGCCAAAAAATCAGAGCAGCAGCAGTTAAAAAAAATAAGTGCACTAAGAAATATTAAATGGAAAGCCAATGCCTATAAATAAAAAAGGCAAGTGAGCACTAATCAATCAGAAGTAACTCCGAACAGAAAATAGGAGTTGGAAGGGTAAGAGAGATTTCACATACAACATATGAGACTAGATACAAATGATTTAATTAAACTGTATTCATTCTACACAAGACTCAAAGCCTCTAACTGCTAAGAAAAACTGGAGTATAGAAATGCAACGTCTTGCTTTGCAATGTATCGCGGATGAGTAGCACGGCATATGCCAACAGCAGAAATAGAAGCAGTTGGTGCGTCCTGGGTGAGTGGGGTGTTTCGTGATCTCTGTCTGCTTCTTGCTCTTCATCTCTGCTTTGTGGTTGTCACTAAAGGACCAAACCCTGTCCCTTATGAACAATAGCATGCTGTGCACTTAGAATTTGGGTAAAAGTAATTAAACAGAACACAAACTCAGTGGGAATTAATACTGAATAAATATGATCAGGAGTTACAGTGATTTCCATCAGCAATGACAAGACACGTTGGAGGGACCAGAGGGAAGGTAGGAAGGACAAAAGAAGGAGATTGGTCATCACTCGTATGAGAAAAAGCAAGTTTTCATGGATGCTAGTGGCCAGCCTCGAGACAGAGGACATTAACTCTAGACACCGTCTAGTTGACCTTAAAGGCTAGTGTTGTCTGAGGAAATTACTTATGCTGCTCAGCAGAATTGGACCATATGGTCCTCTTTCTAGAAGGGAACTTGAATCTTTTCAAATAAGAGGCCCACTCAGCGCTATGACATTTAAGTTCCAAGAAATAAATATAGGTTTATAAAAACATGCTCCCTAGTCTTCTTGGCTATCCATGATTTTATGCCTTGAATTAAGGCAGAAATAAAAAGAATTATGTATTCCCCCATATACATTTAGTTTTTAAAATAAAAGGGATTTGAAATTCTGGAAATAAAATGTATAAGATTGCCTTAGTTCCATATCTATATCCATATTTATATCTATATCTGTATCTGTATCTATATTATCTATATCTCTGTTACTAGCATTGTTCATTCTCAATTCAATGAAAACTGAAAAATATATTATACCAGAGCCCAGAACAAGTTTTTACTTTTACCACAAACTGGAAGGCAAAAAACTAAATTCATAGATGAACACCAGAAATCAGTTTTCCAGGCTTATAAATGACAGCCAGAACTTGAAGTGAAAAGGGTTATTTTTAAAAGCAAAGATGATTTCAATCATTAGTGCTCTGATAATGGGTAGCAAAAATGGCTCATGGGAAAGGCGCATATACTGTTAATAGATTGAGAAGAAAAACATTATTATTGGTGTTTTTTTCCCCTCTAGCAGATCCAGTGATATCACTATTGCAATCTGTTATTTATGTAGAAAGGCAGTAAACAGTGGAAAGGAGAGTATCTGTACGGGAACATCTTCTCTGAGAAGTTGCTTGAAAAATAAGCATGTGATGAACATGTGAGAAACATTTATGCAGTTGGCAGCGTGTACATTCTCAGAACAGTAGGGGATAAAAAGGAGGCAGATAAAGAAAACTAAAGATTAGATCCAGATAAACAATAGGACTTTTGCAACATATTTATTTAACAAAAGACTAGGAATATAAGCCTATACCTGAAATGACACCTAGCCTGAAATGAAAATTTAAAAATTAAAGATCTCCAAATGTTGCTTTAGCCTATATCGTAATCCACAGCTAACAGGAGGTTATGGCTGTATTTTGCTTGTATGCTTCAGAGCAACGAAATGCAGTCTCCTTACAAAGGTCAGTTTGTGTCTAGGTTTCTCAGCCTTGACACTATTGACAGTTAGTGCCAGACAAAGCTTTGTCATGGAAGGATGACCTGTCTCTTTTAGGGTATGTATAAACATCCTTGGCCTTTATCCACTATTTTCCAACTATCACCCCAGTTGTGATAAGCAATAATATCTACAGATATTGTCAAATGTTCCCCAAGTGGTAAAATCTCCCTTCAAATCATTGGTCTATATCCTTCAGTTACTAGAACATAGAGGAAATCTGAAAGTTACCAAAAGGATTCTCAGAATATGTACTTTTTAGAAAATCAAAATACATGTGTTTATAATTCACTTGTAAGAACTATGTGAAAGGCAAAACAGATAAAGTATGACTGCAAAAAATGAATTTAGCAAAGAAGAAAATTAGAATCTTTAACACCACGTGCATCACTCAAAATCTATTTTGTTTTCCAGTTGTTCCCTTTTTCTATTGATTTATGTAAGCTTATTTCTCTCTTCTTGATTTCTAAACAGGTCAAGTACTTTCCAAAGGAGCAGGTCTTGCATCCTTATTTAGTTCTTTTGATGGAGAAGCCAGTTTTCACTTTCACTTATGTCCCTCTTAGGCTGCCTTATATTGAAAGTAGCACAGTGAGAGTGGGGGGTCATCGTAACCCCTTCCTATTCCTTTCCCCCCTGTAATGTCCAGGGCAAGTGAAGCTCTTTCAGTCATTACTGGTGATAAGAGATGCTCGGGTCATTGTATTCTCAGTGTGGTATTAATGTTTGGTTCGGCATATTAATCAGAACATGCAGCTTCGCTGAGATTTCCCACACTATTCCCATTGCTGTCTAAGCTGGCTGCTTGTAGCTGGAAAAGATGCACAGCTCCTTTGCTGGTTCTTCCTAAAGCTTTTATTTCCACTCTGCCCTCACCAGGTTGGTGTTTGGACACTCCGACTTGCAGCAGGAAAATGAGTAGCCACAGGGACAAAAAGGTTTTACTTGACTGACACCACTGTGAACTCTGTGCTTCTTACTCATAGGTGCTTTTTCTGAGGCTTTTGGGGGACTTCTTTCCCTATAAAAAGGCTTGACTGGTGGGTTCCTGTTAACTCCTTTCTCAGCCCCTAGATATGTGGTGTGGTTCTGCCCTGCAGAGGGGTGTTCTTCAGCAGACTCTAGACAACTCCGGCCTCATTGTCTGGCACACTGTACACCCGGGAGGCTGGAGATACTCCATCGTTCCTCGCTCTGACCAAGCTTGAACGTGTACAGCACCCCAAGTACTGCACACCTCTTCAATAGCCAGCAAGCCATGTTTGCTCGTCCTTTAGAACATACAGGAATGAGTCAAACATCAGCCCACACTTTCCACCACGCTGTTAGGAGGCACACATAAAAAAAAAAAAAACTAAGAGAGTTGGAGGTGTTGCTTAGTGGTGGGTTCAATCCCCAGCACCACCACAAAACAAAACAAAATGCCAAAAGGTTCCAACAAAACATGTTCCCTTGACCCAAGGGAAGGAGCAAGCTTATGTGACTTCTTCCAAGAAGAAAACTGGTTCTTTTGTTTTAAAAGAATTCTTAAGATTTCTACTTTGCTTTTCTATACCTGTCAATGTATAATTTTCAGAAAGTTAAAAGCATAATTCTCACACAGCATATACAGTTACCACATGCCAAAGATTTATGCTATTCAAAAATGAGTGATGAGAATGGTGGCTGGGCCAATTGGTGGTTGGACCAGACGAGAGATGCTGAAGTGGGTAAATATACTGCTGTTGGTGAAAGCAAGAAGCCGAAATAAGGCAGCAAACTTAGATACAAATCTGACTAATGTTCTACAGTTAGCAAAAAAATAGTATCCTTTGGGTTATTTTTTTTTTTCCATCAGGCAGAAATCATTTGCATCTCTCTCTACTGGACACAGATAATTGTAACTTATCCAGGACCTATGAACTAGTGTCTAATGTCACAGATTGGAGTGTCACTGACAGCTCAAGACGATTAAGGAACAGATTTTCATAGCCAAGTGAGCTAGTTCTTGCTGTCAGCTTCTTTCTGGTAAACTAGCGCAGGCCATGGCTGTCAATCAGTAGCCAAAGACTCCTCCCCTTTCCTTGCTTATTACCCTGTGCTCCGTATCCACTTCTGCCTCTCCCCCTGGGCTTGAAGATCGATATCCTCCCAGGTGTGCTTCAAAGTCCTTGGTGCTTAAGGCAGTTCTTTTAAATTCCTGCAAATGCTGCTATAAACACATTAAAATAAGTACAATAAAAATCTGCACAAAAAATTTCTAAATTCTAGCAATCCCTGGTTTAGAAATATATCTGATTGGGTTCATGGAAGGTTACAGGAAGCCAAACTCCTAGCAATTCTTTTGTAGACTAATTTTGTTATGTTGTGACTGTAAGTTTTGGAGTTAAAATAAGACAGAACATAATCTTCAGATTTTACTACAGTTTCAAAAATGTGAGAAGTATATAACAATGGAAGTCCCTAATATTACTCTTTGATCTGATTAATAAGAGCAAAAATGAAATGCTCTTGTAGTTCATGATATGGTAGAGTACTGGGGAACAGAAACAGATCACAGATATAGCACATTTGAGAATTACAACACCATCTAAAACAACAACAACAACAAAACCCCCTTTTCATCAATGTTTTATTGTGTAGTCGTGGTGGTTGTTTTCTTGACCAAACTTTTCATAGAACTGCTGATAAGCATCCAATTTGTTTGATTTGAAGTTTATTTCCATTCTTCGTATCTGCACCTATTCTTTATTAGGAAGTTCAGAGTTATTATGACTAAAAAGAGAAAGAGAAGTAAAAGATCTAGGTAAATGGGATGAGCTATATTTGAATGGTCAAGCATTAGTTAAAAACATTATTTTAATGGATGGATGGAGATTAAGTTGTTAAATTCAAAGAATCATGGTACTTTTTTAATAACTGCAAAATCTGCATTGCAGTGTATAAATACTGAGTTTCATATGGTCTACCTTTAAATGGTATTCGAAACAGCATGGCCTTGTTACTTAAACGAAATCAACACAGCTGTCTTCTTGTTACTTCCTTTGCATTTTTAGGAAAAGATACTTTTCTGAGTCAGAAATTTTAGCCCTTGAAGGTTGTCTGACCAGACTGTAGGTATTTACTGTGAAAATTTCATCTTTCTATCTAATTGAACTTCCCAGACTTTTGACAGAAGTTCATAGCTAATTTCTTAGCACTATATAATAAATGGAATGGAGCCTTTTGTTGTAGGATGCTTCATTCTGTGCTCAAGTTATCACTCGTTTATATAAAGCACCCGAAGTAGCCAGCCCCAGGCTACATGTTGCAGTGATAAAAAGGCAGACAATGGGATTGGCAGATGAAAAACAAGTCCTTATAACTGGAGAGCGTTTCTTTCCATGTTTTCTTTATCCATTCATTTTTTGATGGACATATAGACAGCTTTCAAGATTTAGCTATAATAATTGTGCTGCTATAAACATAAGTATGCATGTATCAATATAATACATGCTCTTTGGGGGAAGATACCTGAAAGGGGTATATAGCTAGACTGAATGGAATTTCTAGTTTTAATTTTCTAAGGAACCTCCATACTGATTTCCATAGTGGCTTTACTGGCTTCCATTCCCATCAACAATGTAGAAAGATTCTTTTTTCCCCCGCAGCCTCGCCATCGTTTGTTATTATTTGATTGCTTGATGATGGCCATTCTTTCTGGAGTAAGATGGAATCTGTGTTGTTTTAATTTGCATTTCTCTAATGGCCAGTGATGTTGAGCATTTCTTTATGTGCTTATTGACCATTTGTGATTCATCTTGTGAGAAGTGTCTATTCATTTCAGTTGCCCATTTTTGTTTTAATTGGGGCTTTTGTTGGGGGAGGCTAATTTCTTTGAGTGCATAGTATGTTCTAGATATTAATCCTCTGTCTCAGGAACAGCTGGAAAAAAAACTTTCCCATTCTGCAGTTTGTCTCTTCACTCTGTTGATTGTTTCTTTTGCTGTGTAAAAGCATTTTAATTTGATGTAATCTTGTCTGCTGATTCTTGGTACTATTTACTGGGAGTGCAAATTGGGTTTTGTTCGGAAAGTCTTTGCCTCTGCCTGTAACTTCAACAATTTTACCTATAATTTCCAGCATATTAAGCATTTCTATTTTAGCATTTAGATACTTGATCCATTTTGATTTTAGTTTTAGTACACAATGAGAGAATTGGGTTAGATTCAATCTTTTGCATGTGGCTAACTGGCTGTTCTGGGTTTGGATTGTTCTTGTTTTTCTAGGTAGTTGAAGTTCATCATTAAGTTATTTATTTGGGTTTACTCTGTATTTGTGATGTGGGCATTCATAGCTGTAAACTTCCCTCATTTTGACCCATTCATTCTGTTACATTGTACTGGCATTATTGTTTAGTTCTAGGAGCTGTCTTATTTTTCTCTTGAGTTCTTCTGTAACACATTGATTACTGAAGTGTATTGCCTAATTGCCATGCATTTGCATATTTTCTGTATTTTACCACTGATTTCTAGTTTCATTGTGCTGTTAATATAGATGGTATAATTTCAATTCTTTTTGCATTTACTTAAGCTTCTTAAATTGTCTAGTATGTGGTCTATTCTGAAAAAGGTTCCATGTGTCAGAGAGAATGTGCATTCTTGGTTTTTTGGGGGTAGACCACTCTGTAGATATCTACTGGGTATTTGTTCAAATGTCTGTGCAACTCTGATATTCCTGTGCTGATTTTTTTGTCTAGTTGATTTGAATATTTGTGACAATGAAATAGTAAGTTTCCCCTATAATTGTGTTTATGTCCAGTAATATTTGTTTTATGAAGATGGGTACACCATTGCTAATAATTGTTATTTATTCCCATTGAATTGTTCCCTTAAATAATATGTATTAAGTAATAAGTAGTGTGTTTGCCTTCCCTGATTGGTTTTGGCTTGAACTCAACTTTGTCTGAAAATAGGATATAATTCTTTCTTCTGAGGCAGGGGCTGCCTAGGGTTGCCCAGGCTGAGCTCAAATTTGCGATCCTCCTGTCTCGGCCTCCCAGAGAGCTAGGATCACGGGCACATGCTGGCTTCCATTCTTTTTTGAGACAGAGAATGATAGCTTTTTGTTTGCAGAATGAGAACAGAAGAACGCTATTAGGAGGAGGGAAATACAGATTTCTGGAGAATTCTCCCTTATAATGTTGCTGCTTCTTGCTTTTTTGGTTCTGGAGGTCAAACACAGGGTCTTTCAGATGCAGGGCCAGTGTGTACTACTGAGCTACATTGACAGCCCCTTAACTTCCTTATTGGGTTAAAGTCACCTCATGCTGAAGTCACCTTATGTGCACATTGACTGGTGCATCTGAGGATCTTACCCTCAGACTGCATTTTGTCTGTTGTCTTTTGAGTTTTACGTGCTCTTGCATTTGTCCAATTCTGAATAAAAGTGGATGCTATGCATAGGAAACTGCTAGAGAAGTCTAGGGCCATGTAATCTCTAGGGACTTGGGGGCACTTCCACTAGAGACAGTGCATCAACAGCTGCTAAGAGAGGGAGCAGTGACGGGCAGGACATGTGAGGAAGTCTGGTGCAGTGGGGGTTTGTAGGAGAATAAAGAAACAAAGGTGATGGAGAAAGATATGAAGCATGTGTACTTATAATGTTTGGATATTTGCACAAATAGTAAGGCAAGAGACTTTCCACCTTGGCTCTCAGGCTGTCCCTTTCTAACTTAATTTTTCTTTTCAGGAAGGAAAAATACTATATGTAGCATATAAAGCACAATTCTAAGTATATAAACATTAACTTTTAAATTGCTACCAACACACAAGTTAAGTACAGTTATTCCCATTGTACTGATGAGGACACTGAGTCACAGAGGCATTTAATAACCTGTCCTAATTCAAATAACTGGACACTAAACAGATAGAATCAGCACCTACTTAGAGTCCAGATTAAATATGGACAGTATTAAATCTAAATTTCAGATAAACAAATAATTTCAAAATATGAAGGTATTTTGTAACTTTACTGCTAAGTTTGGCCATCCTATATCCATAGATTATTTTTTCTTTAACTGCTACTCTTTACTATCTCCTAATTTAAAAAAGAACTATCCATTCTGATTTGCCTGTGATTCTGAAGTCCCAAGAAATGTTCCTGGACTCAAAATTTGGATTGGCTTATGTAGTATGTAGCATGTACTTTTTACTTCTTGGCTTAAACACAGGCTACCATTGAGGATTATCATGCGAGGGAGTTTGTACTGATTTAAAATAATCCTCTTCCCTCAATCTATTTGCTAAAGAGCAAATATACAATTACATATACAACTACAATTCTTAAGGCTTGCCTCTGAGGCATTCGAGGGTTTCCTATCTAGCCTTTCCTGTCAGTTTGATTTTAGGTAACACTTAACAATCATTCATTATTCTTTTTTAAAGCCCAAATTAATTAAAATATATGTTTCTACAGTGAGTATTGTTTCTAGATTTTTTTTTCAAATTCCCAGTATAAATAGCTTTTTATGTAGATAATTAAAACCATCTGCTTCCTGGTAGCTCAGTTATGTTTACAGCAGCCCCTTTTTATTTGGGGAATTAAACTGCCGTAAGTTTTTACTTTAGTGGATGAAACATCACAAAAATGCTCATGGCAGCATAATTCCTCTAAATGAAATGAAGACTATTAAATATTATTGGAAAAAATTGCTTTCAGTTAACTCAAAAAGCCTTAGAGTTGTACATTTTTCTAAGTAAGTATGTTTAAGGGTTTACTCAATCGAAAAAACCTAAATGAATAAATAAAGGCTCCAATAAAATTCAACATTTAAATGAAAACTCTCAAATCAATTTATAGTTATTCCTCCAGTAAAATTTCTCTGATACCTTATCTTTAGTGACTCAGAAATTTGGTGATCTCACAGGATGTTATAAAATCACCAATGAGTTCAATAAATTAGGCAAAGTCACACAAACACACAAGGCCAAAAGTGAAGTCAAGATTAACTTAATAAATATTTGCAGTCTCTGACTCTAATCAAGGCCCCTTCCTCTTTATATAACTTGGACAAGACATCTAAATAAATGCCCAATAGCATTTTTAGGATATTTAGTTTTTTTAAATAGTTTTGTATTTCCAAATTGAAACAGACTTCCTCAACAACCCCAGTCATAAGATTTGCCATCATGGAAATGCCTTTAAAGGTCAACTACATTTATTAAAAAATACCAACTTGTCAAAATGTAGTGCTGAAGTTTGCAAATTAAATCGTACCTCTCAAACATTACTTGGCTCTTTTCTTCATTCCAGTAAATTTTACATTGCAGAGATTAAGTTACTTGGCCCTATCTTTACTTGGGCACTTTCAGGAAATGAGAAATGACATTTGTCACATAAGAAAGCCTTTACGAATCCTTTTTGAAAATTACTCAAGAAAGCACAATCAAATTATGTCATGGTAATTGCTAGCAAAGTTTGCAATCTGCATTATTATCAAATTTTGATTGGAATTTCAAATTCTCCTATCTGTACTATATAGGCATTGTGGGGAAGATGTTCTTTGAATTAAACCTTAAGCATTGTAAATACCTATTAAACAAAAATTTCAAGGAGATTTCTGATTTTCAGCAAACTCTGTCTTGATTAGATGGGCCAACCTGTGGCCAGGATAACCCCTTCCAAACTTTGACCCTTAATCTATCAGAAGCCACTATATTGCTCAAAGAGAATATTGTCCTACAGTGAAAAATATTCCTCAGAGTGTTCGGTAAAGAACAGAGTTTGATAATTATTTGAATTTCATCTTTTAGGACAACATTATGTTAAAATGAGAAAAACTTTGAAATCTCCTTTACCATAATTCTAAATATCATAATTTAGTAACAGGAAGATACCAGTCAGAAACTTTAGATTTGGAATTATATATTTTTTTTCATGGAAAAAATTGGTATCACAGCAGAGACAAGATTTGGAGAAAATAAATGAATTTATCATTTATTTTCATGTTAACAATGACTTACAAAGTGATTTATGTACCAGCTCTTTTTTCATGACTGATCACTACTGCTTAATATTATTGTTAATGCTGTTAACAATGCTACTACTATTATAATACTGAATAAAAATATTTGATTATGGGAGACACAAGTCACAAGCACTTGAACTCTTATTTATTTAGGCTGTCTGTGCAGTCCCTCTTTAAGAATCTTGGTAGATGCTATCCTATTTCACATTAAGGAGTTCACAGTTGTCACCTAGTTGTATTTTTAGTCTTCTTTGAGATTTATTTTGGTTTGTGGTTTTAGAAGTTTCAGTCCGTGGTCAGTTGCCTTCAAGGCAGAAGAGCATAGTAGAGGAAACCTGTTTAACTCGTGGGACCAAGGAAACAGAAAGCAGTGGACAAACTAGAGAGGAAGGAGTTGAGGACTAGGTGCAGTACCTCCACAGCGCACTCAGGCACACCCAGAAGTGTGCTTTAGTAAATTCCGAGGCATCTCTCACGCCAATCACAGTTGTAGTCAAGGTTAAACATCACACATGGAAAAACTGAACTGGTATTAGGATTTGCCATGAATTTTGAATTGTAAGCACATGATGCAATGAAGTAGACACCAGAGAAAACTCATTTTTAATGATAATTATTAACACATATTATTTATCCAAATTAATGGATTTTGTGTCACATTTCCATATAGGCACATATTGTGTACTTTGATCACATCTATGTTTCCTTCTACCATGCTTCTCCCCTGATAGTCCCTCTTCTACTTAAAGGCCTCATTCTGGTGCTGGGCAGCAGGAGAGGTAGTAACGTCCCAGTCGAGGGCCACTGTAGACAGAGCAGCAACATCAGTGTCAGGTACCAGCTGTGTGGATAATCATTGTGTGGAGTATCTGTGTCTTCACCGAAATGGTTTTGTGATGTCACTTCATCAGGTTTTTGGAAACTCAGTTTCATTTTCCAAAATGGCACATTCGTGGCAGTTTTGCAAGCTGCTCAAGACCTTTTTCCTAAATCCTCATGAACAGTGTATTAGTGGCTGAGAACTTTAACCAGGACCCTTTGTTAATATAAGAATTTAGTAATGATTGTGGTGATACCGTAGTACAGGAAGAATTTAGTACCACAAGTGACCAGCTTTTCATTTAAAAAAGTAACTCTTTGATGGTTGTTACAAAAATGTAGGTAAGGCTGATCATTAACTCAGGTTCATTAGATATTACTCAAAGCATCATTTGTTATTTATTCCCTCAGGAAAAACAAATATATAAATAGTATCTTGAAAACACACCACTGGACTAAATCTTTGACAGCATTCCAGGTAACTGTTCAGCTAGTGTATGATTATAGTTTGGACAACTGTAAAGTAATGATAGTTATAGTGTGTGAGTCTGAGTTTCCAAAGGTTATGGCACAGAGAAAAGACATTTTCCAGATGGCTGCAAACTAATGAATTTTGACTCAATGGATAAAATATATCTTTGGGTATGGATTTTCATATTGATAAAAGAAATTGGACTCATTTGTGTTCCACATATAAGTAATTCAAGTCAACCTATAGTTTATGATTCTGATATTTATATATGTCATATATAATTAACTCTTGGTGAGGTTTTGAAAATAAAGGTGAAGGTATTCTCTAAAACATAATAAAAAAGAATTTTTTCCTTTTAAAAACAGAGTAGGAAAACGGAAGGGGGAAATAAATCAGTTTCCCCAGGATATTTAGCAAAGAGGTTCTTTTTATCACAGCCCTTTAACTCGTTACAATAAAACTTCCTTGCAAATGATTTTTAGTCCATTTGATAAGTAATCTTTCTCTTTTTTTACTAGCCAAATCTTCAGATCAAGATAATGACTTTTTTTTCTTTTTGGTGCTGAAGATTAAACCCAGACCCTCATGTATTCTAAGTATACCCTCTACTCTCGAAGATGTGTCTTCTGCTCCAGCATATTAATTTTTAGTCAAGTTTTCAAAAAATACTGACTCTCCTAAAGGATCAGGTAAATCATAGAATTATATTTTCTTTTTATTGTGACCATCCTAAAGTTCAGAGATAAACTTCAGCCTCCGTTATAAGGCATCAGTCCTATTTATAGGGACTCCATAGAATTCAGTACTGGCTTTTTAGCCCTATTTAACCCATGCCAGTCTGATAAAGCTTAATCTCCTAGTACATTTTTTTGTTAGCATCATATTTTTATTTATGTTTTGTTTTACAGTATGTATTTACAAAGTTAAGAACCTGAAATTCTTTGTGGTGCTGAGGAAAGATACGGGTTGAATTACTTTTAAAACCGAACGATGCTAAGAAGTATCTTATTTTTAAATTTATCGATGAAACGTGTCAATAACTCACTTAGCTTAAGCTATTCATTAGTGGGGATAATTTAGCCAAAAAAACCCCAGTTCCTATTCCTGGAGCTGCATACATTTAAATAAGGTCACGCATCGTAGAAGAAAGTCACCGACTGGAGTGAGCTCCGAACACTTGACCTCCCTTGTTACTCCGGAAACTGACAGTCTTGTTTTCACAAAGTAAAAGGGGTAGATGGACTCCAAGCTCCCCAAAATTCATTCTAATCCTTTGCACAGAATTATCTGGCTTGCATGTTTACTCTCTGGAGTGGTGGCCGTACCTTTATCAGAGCGGCCAAGGTGCGACAGAGGAGAGTGTGGGAGTCCAGACTGGTGTGTGACTGCAGATGTTGAAGTCTGCAGTCTGGGTTAACTTTGAAGTCTGTCTCATTTTTTCTAAGTGTCGAGGAGGGGTGTTTTGTGAACCGTAAATTTATTTCCCTTTTCTTTTTCCCCCGCAACAAAAGTAATTTAAGTTCACAAGATTGAAGATGATGACAGCAGCCTGGGCTTTAACTTTTGAACACTTTCCAGTTTTATGTCTTATTAAGCAGTATTGTAAGTAATATGCACATATTTCAATAAAATACATGAAAAACTTTGCACATTGTTAAAACATTTTTTCACAGTGTGTTTTGTCAATTCTGGAAGTCTGTGAGAATCTGGCAAACTGTCAGGAAGTGGGGTAACATGGGAGGACACTAAAAATGGAGAATTTCTGATTAGGTGATGGTCGTGGTAGGGAAGGTTTAGGGAGCATGTTAAAATAAAATCCTAAGAAACTAGCCTGATTTTCATTTAAGACATATGTCTTGGGATTCTTGAGACTGCTTTTTTTCATTCTAAAGAAGCAAGGATATATGTGAAATTACATTTACATGAAGCAAGTATATTAATATTCATTGCAAAAGATGCCTTATTGCAGATATTGAGATTAAAAGTGTTCTTTAAATTTAACATTGAAATATAATATAAAGATGTGTCAAATAATGCCTATTTAAAAGTATAAAATTAGGTGAACATTGTTGTATGACATATCTGACCCAAATCTTACTATTCTATAACACAGTGAAGTAGATTATGTATGATAAAATTCCCTATGTAGATTTCGATGAAGTAAAACACTTTCTTCAATACTGAGCAGATTGGAGAGCTTTACAAAAGAATATGAATGTGAGAACATTATGGAAGAAATGATTCTGGGTGTCATAGTACAAAGCTACCATTCACAATTATGCAGTGCCTCTTCTATGTCAGACATATCTAGTGCTCTATTTGATCCATAGATTGTTAAGAAAAGTGTCTTAGGCAACCCGTTGAAGTCTTGGTTTTTCTAAGCTGTAAAATAGAGTACTCCTCAGCACCCAAATCGTGGTAGCGTTGAAACATTAGATGACTTAATGGATAAGAGTCACTTATTACAGGACCTGGCTTGTTGGCAGTCTCAGTGGATCCCATATTAGACATTCACACTACTTGAGTGATTCTCATTAAAGTAGAACGTAGCTGAATATAAATTTGGTTTAGATAGGGTAGTGCTATTTCAGGTTTTGCTGTCATTTTCATACCTATAAATCAAGACCACCTTTCTTCAAAGAAAAGCATTTCTGCTTGCTTTAAAAGGATGGATCAAAGTAGTAGTATTTATTCAGAAATAAAATAATGATGCTAAAGCCACACGATGAAGACTGAATGTCCATGCTGCCAGCTGTGTGTTTCTAAGCTAATGATCATTTTTTTCTACAAAGTGTAAATTAAGCAATAGCCTTAATTGCTGGAAACTAGAGAAGCCAAAGCTACATAATTCCCGTTTCTTTTTTTCTCTATTTAACTGTTGCTGAAGAAAATTTAGGGATCTATTTTGGCTGCAAGAAACACAAGTGTTTACATTTATATAGCATAAAGTTTTTGAACAATAACCTTTTACATGTTTTTAATTACCTATTCTTCCATAGATGTTACCTTCTCTAATCCATTAGGTCCCTCTTCATAACTCATATAACTGTTGTCATTTTGAAAACAGTGTCATCATATAAAAGAAAAATCTAGATGAAAAATTCACTTCCTATTTCTCTAAGCATGAGGTATTTCTGAACTTCAGTGAAAATGGCAGTTTTTCATGAAGAAAACACTTTATAGTTTTGTTTTGTTTATTGAATGATCTCAAACTTCTGGGAATTTCTTGGGGTATGATGCAGATACTTCAAGATATTTAATATAGGTATAAAAATATAACATAATGCTTGTATTCTATATATATTATTAGCATATGTATTTATATCAAATAATTTATATAGAAATACAATTACATGAATACAGATATTTCTTCCTAGAGTTCCATTCAAATGTTCAAAGGACAAGATAAATAGTAAATGTACTTGGAGTCAGCCCTAAGCAGCCTTGATGCTATGAGTGAATGGAAGACAGTTTTGACTCTCTGGTACTTGTTCTTCTCCCCTACCTGCCCAAGGAAGTGCATCCTGGAGAAGAGGAGGTACAGACTTGCCTTCCAGGCAGAATTTTCCCAACTCACATCTCCCATTATCAATACCTCCTTATTCAATAAGGAAAATTCCCTTCAGGAATTGATCTCTATTGCTGCTATTGCTTTGGGTGACATTAGCTACCCAGTGAACCCTTCCAATTGACATTATGACATTATCTCCAACCTTTAAGAATGCTTCCAAAGTTAGTAGATGCAGGAACTCATATAATTAAGGCTGATTGCATAAATAATTTGGGAGCCATTTCTAAGGGATTATACTAAAGGATTTATGGAGGTGTCTCGAGTTTTTGCATTGAAAACTGTCATTCATCTGTCTTTTTGCTGAATTGTTTTCAACAAATTATCTGCTGTCAGCCCATTTCACTTGGTGTTTCTGTATGTGTGTCATTTTCATTGGCTTCATTTTCTGTTTACTTTTTAATCGCAATTGTAAGTATTTTACTGTACTGTCAGTGCATTCTCCTCTGTGTTTCTTGTGCTTTAGTTCATTGAGTATCTTGGACCTGTGGTTTAAAGTTTTATTGAATTTGAAAAATATTTTTTCATGATTTCTTTTTTATTATTCTTTTCTCTAATTTCATACATATGAAGCTGCTTGTGTTTCCCCTCAATTTATTGATCTATTTGTTAGAAATACTGTATCTGTCTTTGAGCTTCATTTTAGGTGGTTTATATACTTCAAGTCCACTGTCTTTTTTTCTGAATGCCTTACTGTTAGTTTATCCCAACCAGTATAATTTTTTATCTCATTCTGTATCATTTTGAAAGTTTGATTTAAATGTTTAAATGTATGCAAAGGATATCTATATATTTCTCTCTCTCTCTCTCTCTCTCTCTCTCTATATATATATATATATATATATCTGTTTTTAATTTATTCAGTCTTCTATTTTTCTTAAACATGTGAAAGTGAAGTTAAAAATTTTAATTTTTAAACTAATCCTATCATTTGTATCATTTCTGGGCTGGTTTCAATTCATGGACTTTTTATCCTTACCAGGGGTCATATTTCTTTTCTTCTTTGCATGTTCAGTAGTTTTTATTTGGATGTTAGACACTGAGAATTTGAAGTTCACTGTAAGTTTTGTATTACCATAACACTTGCATTTATCATGCTTCATTCTGGGATGGAGTTAAGTTATTGGCAATATTTTAATCCTCTTTGGTCTTACTTTTAAGCTTTTTTAGGTGGGAGCAAAGGCGCAGCATACAGTGGAGACCAACTTGATCTCAATAATAAAGCAAATCTTTCTGAAGACTCTACTGGCTGCCTCTACCTACCGTTCTCAGGGTTGGCTCCTTGGATCACCCCCTTAATGCTTTTAGGGTTCTTTCCCAGGGCTGGTTGCCTCCTTGCACATGTTCCAAGCAGTACTTTGATGACTTCTGAGATCCTGTGAGAAGTATTCTGTACAGACTTGTAGGTCTTTTTTTTACACAGCTCTCGTCTTCAGTACTCTGTTCTGGGAACTCTGCTTATCTTGGTCTCTCTTGACATGCAATGAGGTCTTGTCAGCTACTGAAAATTACTAAGCTTTCTTTGTCTTCTTTTTTGTAGGCACACACATGTTTGCGTGCGTGTGTGCGCGCGTGTGTGTGTATGTGTGTGTGTATGTCGTGATGTACCCAAGAAACTTTCTTAAGGAAGTACACTGACACAATTATATATCTCACCTCATTTATTTCTCATTTTCATGTATTTTGTTAATCCAGTGTTGTAAAAACCATTTGCTTCCTACATTTTATCTGGTGTTTAGTCGTTGCTAGCAGGACGGTAAATCTGGTTCTCATTCATTCATCTTGGAAGTGAAAGACTCACTCTGTTATGTTTTTAAAAGGAAAAAAAGCCTTATTCCTTTTAATATACAAGAGAAAACCATTTCCCCCTCACTCTTCAGTGACATTAGATGTACTCTGGAGAAGTGACAGGACCATTTTGCGATGGATGTAAATGTCCTGCTTTTAGTGATATTTTCTTTCATTCTCTTGCCTTGGATAATTCCAAGATAAAAGATAAAGTAGGGATTGATGCTTTGGTTTGATGAACTAGAGTTACCTAGGTACCAAAGTTTAGATGGTCTTAGGATAAGCAGCTGTCTTTAAACACTTCCTCATGGAGGCACAGTTTTCTGTTATACTTGTACAAACAGAGTTTTCTCTCTCTGACAAAGTGGGGAGATTTCAAGGATAAACATTTCTTTATTTTAAATCAGTATTTTAATCTGAATTAATCATTTCACTAGTCTGGTGGCAAAATTAGAAGCTGCTTTTGAAAGTAGTTTCTAGATATCACAGGAGATTTTTGTTTATTTTTGGGTGCTGTTTTTTCAATCCATTCTGAGAATACACTTTGAAATATTTTTTTCTTTAAATCAAAGCATGTTCTTCCATGACAGAGTACAAGCCATTATGATTTGGATTCTCAGTCAATAATTGAGAGGAAAACCATTATTATTACTATAATTATTTTTATTATTATAGTGCTGATATCATTCTGATACTTGTTAACATTCTGTGGATTTCAAAGTGTCTTTATTTAAAAGCATATTTTCATTTAATTTCTACAATGCCTTGGTAGTATCTGTTGCTATTCAAACTCATGGTCCAAAAGTAAGAAAAAGAGACTAATCTTGCCCAAGATTGAACAACTATTGTGTCAGGACCAAAGGGCAGGGTCATGTTATTTTGATTCAAAATTCATTTCTCGTGTCTGTGTCTGGCGACATTAGAGAAATGATTTCATCCTGAGAATGAAGGTAGACATGTCAAGTAAGTCATTTTGTGGGGGGCAATATTTTTTGAGAAGCTCATTAAAATAAACAATGTTTTATTAATCAAATTTAAAATTACTTACAAACTTAAAAGACCACGAAATTGCTTAAAATGGATAGATTAAAGTAAATATCCATATCTGTTCTCGCAGTAGGCACTGATATGCAGAACTGTTAGGTAATCACCTTCTGAAAACAAATTAAATACCTGCATAGCAAATGTTGGTTCATTAAAATCCTTCTGCCTTATTAATCTTTGGGCTTCTTGGTATTTAGTGAATATTACACTACTAACTCGAAGTTAGTGTCGGAGTTGTGTTATGTTCACCTTGGACATAGTAAATTCACCCAGTCAGTGGATAGATCAGGCGTATTTCCTGTAAATCCTTCTGAAAAGCCTCATTCGTAAGTTATTGGCTTGAAATCATTCTGTTTAGTGTTAAGCAGGCACACATGTTTGTTTGTTTGTAGAGTATCTACTATTTCAGCTGCTAGGAATATGGCAGCAAACAAAACAAAACTTGTCCTTGCTGAGTTTATATACTATTTGGTGAGATAGTCAATGAAAACAACAACCGAATCAGTGTCTAATTTTATGACTGGTAACTATAAGAGTTATGAAGGTAAAATAAAGCATGATAGAGATGCAGAGTGATGGAGGACATTATTTTTGCATAAACTGAGGGAACCAGGCCTGTGAAAATCCGGGTAATGAGTATCCCAGGCAAGGGTTGTTGCAAGATCAAAGTCTCTGGACTGAGGGTTGGTGATAGATATTTGGGCTATGAGTGACACAAACTAGAGGAGATTAGAATTGGATTTTTATAAGTATACACATTTAGATATTGCTGCATTCTGAATGTTTGTGTCCCCTCTGTCCCCCAGGTCCCATTCATATGTTGAGTCCTAACCCCTAAGTTTCTAAAATCTCTATCATTTGTCTGTGTCTTCTAATTACTCTTGGCCAGGCAGCCTTTCTGACATAGTTGGCTTGAGTCAACAGAAACTTATAGAATGAAGGCAGCATTGTGGAAGAATGTCCAGTATTCTTTTATAATGCACTGTACCACCAATACTCACAGTGGAATGGGATAGAATACTGGCTAGAAAAAACTGAGATGCTGATGACTGTAGGTCTACATATCATGCAAAGGATCAGGTTCTGAATGTTTTTAGATCTTCTTAACCTCTTTACTTTCTTTATACTTTTGTTGTTATCAGTGTGTAAGTGTTCCTGTAATTGGTCATCCTAAAGAGAAATTCTAAGTAGGAAGAGCCCATTGTTCTATAGTGTACTATAGAGCATTGTGTACTTCTTACATACAGATACACACACCCACACACACCCATATTGCTAATATAGAGCTTGCTAGATTAAGTGATGTGGTGATCAGGATGGTATTTCAATGTGACAGACTTGATAATAGTCCCCTGAGGACTGGTAGAGTACACGTCCAGCTGTGCCTGGGTGGATGATGGAGGCATAGCCTTAGGGTCTATGTCTGATTCCTCACCTTCTGCCCCAGCATTCTCCCCTGCTCTAAGGAGCTCTGCTACGCCACAGCCACACCTGTTTGTCATGCTGTCTTTGCTTTGGAGCTATCTGACCATAGTCTGAAACCGTGAGTGAGTTAAACCTCTCTTCCTTTAAGTCATAGGTGTCAGGGATTCTGTCCAGCAATGGATAAATTGATTAATATAAGCAAATATGATAGATGATGGACAGTGGTGTCCTGACCTGGGCAGCATGTTATTTGACCACATGAAACATGTGGTACAGGAGATAACTTGAAGCAAGGGAGGAAATGCCACAACCTAAAATGTTGATTGGTATGATTTTTCTTGTTTATTTTCTGTAAGCAAACTCTGATATCTTTAGCATGTGCCTGGGTATACTGATAAATTCTCACAAAATAGCCCAGTGCTTTGAAAAAATTCTTACAAAGAAATCATGAATTAAAAGATGGTATAAATAATACAAATAAAAATGAGCAAATAGAAAATTCTAGAGCCTACATTTCATTGGTAGTGTAAGTTCTTTAGATGTGGTGAGGTTAAAAAACATAATGCTGTAATCAGTTTTGTCAAAAGTCAACCTATGATTTTGAAACTATGTGGAAGATTGTTAGCACTATTAATTTATACCCACTATCATTAACAATGAATGTCTTCCTCTAAGTGAACATTGTTTAATGAGATGTTGGCTAACACTTGAGATACGCTGATGCAATTTGTAAATGTTAGCAGGGATCAACACTCAACTAATAGGTGTATGCAATCAATTTTATAAACAGTTGAGAATCATTAGACAAAATGGCAGGATCTGATTTGTTTTGGAAAAATTATTCTTGTGCTTGGGAGGAGGAGAAACTAACGGAAAAGTGGCAGGCAGCTGAAAGGCCAGCCAGGAAAGCTCTTGGTAATGCAGAAAAGACTTGGTAAATAGCTGTGCTCGCATAGTGGTAGTGAGAATGAAGGCGAAGAACAGGTGTTGGAGAGATTTCAGGTCACAGTGGGAGGATTCGGTGGATGACTCATTATGGGGTGGGGAGATTTTCCTCTCATGGGCACTATCTGATGGGCCCCTCAAATAGAGAAAGTCACTGAGATTAAGACATTCATCCCAGTGGCAAAGGAAAAGAAGAGATAATTTGAAAAACAAAAGGCAAGAAAAATGTATCATTTACTAATTACCCAAGAGATAAAGCATTTCAAAAAACCCGACTGTGGAGGTCAGTCTGGAGATTCCTCAAAAAGCTGGGTATGGAAGTCCCATTTGACCCAGCTATTCCACTTCTAGGCATATTTCCAGAAGAACTGAAAACATCGTACCACAGTGATTTATGTGCACCCATGTTTATAGCAGCACAATTTGTAATAGCTAGATCTTGGAAACAACCTAAGTGCCCATCAACTGAGGAA